>JAECUM010004857.1:0-111545 GCA_016617855.1 Megalonaias nervosa | reverse complement strand
ATATGTGTGTGTGTGTGTGTGTGTGTGTGTGTGTGTGTGTGTGTGTGTGTCTAACCCACAGTCAGTTGATACTTCCACTGACCTGATGCTAAATACACGAAAATTAAAATCTTCTGTTTCAGAATCAACAACAATTTCCAACCCTGGGCCCGATGCTTGGCAGATTCCTACAACCACATATGGACTGAATGATACGTCCACTTTTAGTTCCGACATGATAGCAGTTAAAATGCCAGGATTTCTGCCACCATGTTCAAATATTGTGTGTTCAATGATAATGATTCCTGAGGAATGCAGGGACTACGAGACGCGGCAGTACCAGGGAATGCTATGCAGAGGATGTCAGGTGTGGAAGAAAAACTGTAGCAATTCTCTAACCAGTGACATAAACACCTTAACCCCCTGCCCCAATATAGTATGTCCAAGTGTGGAGATCCCTGATGAGTGCAAAGAATATGAGGTAGGGCAGCATAATGATCAGAGATGTAAAGGATGTTCTAAATGGAAAGAAAGTTGTTCAAAGTCCCAACCGATAGGCATCAAAATCCTCCAGCCGGATCCGAATTTCCTACCCACGTGTCCTAACATCACGTGCCTCGTCATTACCATCCCCGACGAATGCCTAGATTATGAGGTAAAACAGAACTATGGAGAGCCGTGTAAGGGTTGTCCGACATGGAAGATGAGTTGCAAGGTGCCAGCTGATATACCGTCTCCGATTCCTAGTTTTTCAGAAATGCCGCTTTGTTCAAATATGGCGTGTCCGTTGTTACTGATTTCAGAGGAGTGCAGAGACTTTGAGGTCAGACAGCACAATGGCAAGCCATGTAGAGGATGTCAGATCTGGAAAGAAAGTTGTAAACAGTTGCAGCGGATTGAAAACACGGGATCGATGAACAATTACACAAGTAATCTTGAGCAGTGTCCTAACCTGGTATGCACAGATAATTTCATCTCTCCCCAGTGCCGAGAATACATGGTAATTGAATTCCAAGGTAGGCCATGCAGAAGCTGTCCTACGATGAAAGAAAACTGTACTGGTGAGCTTGGATGGTGGTCGAGTAGACTGTCTGGTCCTACTGACAATCTACCGGATTGCCCACTTTTGACCTGCACATTTGAGTTCATTCCACCAAGCTGCCGAAAGTACGAAACAAGACAATACAATGGACAACCATGTCGCGGCTGCCAAAAGTGGAAGGAAAGTTGCAGATCTTCGCCCGTTAATGGAAATGTAAGACCACAATTTGCAGATAACAGGCTACCATACCCTATGCCGTCGCCCACCCCTGCGTCAGATTTAAACCTCGGTCAACCCCCCCAAGACTTTCACCGACCACCAGGGTCTAATATGATGGACTGCCCTGCGATACACTGTCCAATGATGCAGAGCACACCTCCAGAGTGTAGGGAACCCACCACTATCAGAGGTCGAGGTGGCGTATCCTGCCCCGGTTGTCCAAGGTGGAGGCCAGGTTGTCAGCCTCTATCTGATTCTGGGAAACAATTAGATTTTATAATGACAGTGACGTCCCGTACCGAAACGTCAACACCAACCCTAGGTAATTTAAACAACTTGCCATGTCCCGATCTAGGGTGTCCTTTGGTGGAAATTCCTCCCCAGTGCAGAGAAGAGAGGACATTCTGGTTTTATGGCAAGCAGTGCAAGCAATGCCCAACGTGGAACCAGAGGTGCATTCGTGTTATGTCGACGAACCAAAGCAGCAGCAGCGACAACATTTTTGATCGGTAGGTCTTCAATGTTATTTTTTATATTATTTATATCCACCCTCCCCCTCCCGATTACAGGGTGATCCAGAGCATAACTCTCAATATACTGTATTTCGAACCAAATTCCGTACACGTGTCAAGCAAACTGCATCGAGGTGCCTTTTTAACTTAGAATTTTTTCGCATTCAATATTTTGTTCATGTTACCATGGAAACGACGTGTAGCTTAAATTTTATAAAGGTGAGAAAGCTTGGCCAATTAGTATATTAAGTGGGGATATTTGGACATAGTGGACTAGCATCAATAGTATAACAACTGGCCGAGTTTGACCATGAGATACATTCAGAAGACTATGACATAAACGTGGGAATGGGGAGATGCGTTATCGCCAGATGACTTTTGTTTACAGATTATATGTTATATATGGAAGAATATTCCACACTTAACTTTTAACTGACATAAGTTGCTTTCACTTTTGGATCTTTAAGTTTGAGTATTGTGGATAATGTTTATAAACATTTAATAATCAAATTGTAACGATTTCGAATTAATTTATTATATTTAATTTTTCGAATTTTGTTTTTCTTGTTTTTGTTTTTTGTTTGTCTGGTTTACAAAATCGGAAGAAGACTTAGAATAAGCAAACACGTCATGGGATAGAATGGACGATACGAGTGGTTATTATTACTAATCACATTATGCACGTAACATAACGTGTAACCATTCATTCCTCCCTGTTGCGTTTGAAATGTACATTAATTTAGCTTCACTGTATTGTCTTTGATTATATGATACTTCTACATATTATTAATGAACCGTTATTTGTCGAGAGATTACCCATCTAATATTTAAGTATTTTTATAGAGGGATTATCCATCTAACACCTAAAATATTTTGGTAGAGAGATTACCCATCTAACACCTAAAGTAATTTTGTCGAGTGATTGCCCATCTAACACCTAAAGTATATTTGTCTAGAGATTACCGATCTTACACCTAAAGTATTTTTGTAGAGAGGTTACCCATCTAACACCTAAAGTATATTTGTCTAGAGATTACCCATCTTACACCTAAATTATTTTTGTAGAGAGGTTACCCATCTAACACCTAAAGTATATTTGTCTAGAGATTACCCATCTTACACCTAAAGTATATTTGTCTAGGGATTATCCATCTTACACCTAAAGTATATTTGTCTAGAGATTACCCATCTTACACCTAAAGTATTTTTGTAGAGAGGTTACCCATCTAACACCTAAAGTATATTTGTCTAGAGGTTACCCATCTTACACCTAAAGTATATTTGTCTAGAGATTACCCATCTTACACCTAAAGTATATTTGTCTAGAGATTACCCATCTTACACCTAAAGTATATTTGTCTAGAGATTACCCATCTTACACCTAAAGTATATTTGTCTAGAGATTACCCATCTTACACCTAAAGTATATTTGTCTAGAGGTTACCCATCTTACACCTAAAGTATTTTTGTAGAGAGATTACCCATCTAACACCTAAGGTCTTTTTGTAGAGATTACCCATCTAACACCTAAAGTATTTGTATAGAGAGATTACCCATCTAACACCCAAAATATTTTTGTATAGAGATTACCCATCTAAGACCTAAAGTATTTTTGTAGTGAGATTACCCATCTTACACCTAAATTATTTTTGTCGAGAGATTACCCATCTAACACCTAACGTTTATGCAGTGTTGTTGCGAGGTTTTGATTTGGCTACTTGCTGAAATAATGGCCTTAAAAAGTTGCTAAAACATTGCACATGGATATAATCTTAACTGTCCTCGAAGTGCGAAAATATACAACATTTACAATTAAGACGCAGGTTCACAGAGGAATGCAGTTTACACAACAAATGGTATCATTTTTACTTTTATTATGTTACGTTTTGACAATGGTGTACCGATGTTGTGTTAAACATACACATATGACAGTAGCAATCATCGTTTCGTATTCTTTTTATCAGTGTTAGTTTCAAAAGTAATAACTGAATGAAATTTGCAGCTTGTGTCAGAATTTATTTTATTCGTCAACTGTTATGATTGCAAACATGAGCTATGATCTTTGCCTTATCAAATTTGTTTGAATCTACGAACCGAAGTTTATAGCTTGTCATGTACTGGCAGAACTTCTGTCGCTGAGACGTCGAAATATTTGATGTTTTCAACTCTTTCGAACCGTCAAGGTATGAACATTGATCAGTTAATGTATAATTTACATTAATATTTACAGAAAGTAACGTTCTCATTGTGATATAGGGGTTCTTATTGTTTGGATGGGATGCTCTACGGACGTTGTCTTGCACCTGTACACACCTCGCGAGGCGGTTTCATTTTCAAACAAAGAAAATTTGGTCTACCTGCCAAAGTTTTCAAACTCTCAGAAATTTATATGAACTGATGGTGTGTTTCTGTGACTTGTATCAGACTGGTATTGATGTGTATATAGATAAATGAATTATATGGGTAGACTGGGCCTTTATCGAAAACCAAAAATAATAAGGATTAGGCTGATTTGTGGCGGGAAAAAACATGATTAAATGTTATTGAATTGTGCATGCGCTTAGATCAGTGGACTTGTGGATGGCTTATCGCTTTTCACCAATATAAAAGAAATCAAGTACACTTGAAAAAGGTGAAATAAAATAAAAGCGAAAAAGAACGGAAAAAACTGCGTTTCAGATCGATCAAAGAAGAAAAATCAAACTTTAAATATAATTAAATTTTAACAACAATAAACGAGACCTATTATAGTTGATAAAGGAAAAGTACCAGCGTTTATAATTATAATTATGTGTATGAGTTATTTTGTGAGTAACAAAAACAAGATTTATAAATAAGACCATCTATACAGTCTATTTACGAAGAAATAGAATAGAAAACAGCAGCGGATCCAGAAATATCGTTATGTGGGAGCGTAAAAAAAAGTATGCGAGGGGTCTGTGGGATGGAACCTCCATGGGGCAAAGTCCTCCGAATCTTTATCATTTTAATCGTTTCCAGGTCATAATGCTAACCAACTGTAATAAAAACATTCGGCAGAAAACGTTCAGGTTGTTTCAAACTCATTTAAAAAAAAGAAAAAAAGGGAGGGGGGCGGCTATACATGGTAGGACTCGGGTCTTCTGCGTGATATAAAAATTCACGTAAATGTCTTTCTTTAATATCCCGCTGAAAAACCCAAAAAACGTACAAAAGCTGCGCATTGCATTTGCAAGCCCCACCTTTATTTCTGTTTAAAGTCACTCCTATATTAGGAATGTTTCTATTGTTCGTCAAATGGATATAAAGGGTCGTACTTTCAGTGAAGAAAGTTTCGTTACAAATGTTGACTACTTCTACATATGTAAGTTGTGCTGGAATATATGGTTTTGTTCAAACAGTGGAACTCTTTCAATTTGCAGGAACCTAGACAGAAGAAGGTGTCCAGGAAGAAAATTCTGATAGATCGAATTTCAGAAAATAAAAAGATACAAATAAAGTTATAGTAGGATATATATTGTACTTGTCTTCATTTTTTATTCCCAATTATCTGTCTGTACCTTCGATCCCTAAAGCTTATCAGCAAAACTACATAAAGAAAACACCTTTGTACAGGCAAAATAATTTTAGAAGAGTAATTTCCCTTGGCTCTGTATAGTACTTGAAAATTTGTGTCCGTCATCAGCAGTAAACAATGCATGCTGTAGACCAGGGGTCTCAAACTCAAAACCACCCTGAGGCCCGCGTGAGGGCATTTTCGATGTCGCACCACCTTTGTTATCTGTTATGAGACCTTGTGACGCCAATCATTTTGCGGGCCACAGGATACGGCTTGGCCGGCCGCGTCATTGAGACCCCTGCTGTAGACCATGTTAGAACAGTTATACAGAAACCGCTTGATCTAGGTTAACAAATTCAGAAAGCACCATACACTTTGTAAGTATATGATCTCAAAAGTGTGTGGTATTTAGTCAGTTTCGTGTTTGTCTATGTAATGTTCGAATCAAGAGCATCTAAATGGCATCCTATACCTGCTGTAATAGCCATTAACCCCTAATCTGATTAAAATCAGATCTCTGCTGTCCTACGTGAAGATCTGACGACGACCACTTAAGGGTTATGTTCTGGTGACCTTTGAATTAGCCAATGGAAATGCAGCTTTCAAAAAACTAAAAGTTAATCAAATCGTTCGGTACACATTCAGCATCTTCATCCACACTGCTCATTCTCCAAATGCAATGATATAAGACTTCATCTGATTGGTTGATAAAATTAGCGATTATGGTAATAATAGGTTACCAGAACATGACACCTAAGTGGTCGCTGTCAGATCTTTATGTATAGCAATGGAGATCTGATTTTAATCAGATTGCATCCACCCCCTGAAATTCATTGAGCATCATTGCACAAAAGCAATTAAAGTAGACAAATATAATTTAGTGTACCCATTTCCATCCACGCAGATATCATTTTTCTGGATTCTAAAATTTATTAGACAACTTCTTTATTTAAAACCAGTTTGAACTTATAAAACTTCCTCACTTTACTGAAGAAAAAGATTGTCAATACACTTAAGCAAACACCACTTCATATGGACCTCTAGATGTGCCTTTTTACAGTTCGATAAGGCATAATGTGATTTTAATAGCTATAATAACACATTTTAAAATTTTATTACACTCGGACTTTTGTGCAGGGTAAGGTTTGAATATTTTGCCAACTTTGTCTCTTTGGTAATGTTTAATTGCAGATGTGGACTATATTACAAACACAAAGGAACTTCCATTAATCACAGTTTTCAACAATTTTGTTTTTACGTTTTCATGAGGTAGGGATGTCATATCATGATTTTTAAAAACAACGTTGAAGAACATCGCAGCAAATAGACCAAATCACGTTGCCACGTCATATTAAAACCTTACAACAACTTCAGTCCAACGTTGTTGCAACGATGGGCAGTAAGTATAAAATGTATTCTTTTGAAATAAAGAAAATAAAGATAATAATAATAATAATAATAATAAAAATAATTCTTATTCTTTTTCTTCTTATTATCTCATTCGCTCTTTTTCAGGCTGATGTCTACCCTCTTGCTACGAGCTCTGTTCAACTGAGATGATTAACGCTCTCCTTTGAGTCTAATTTCTGAATACGTACATATTACAGTCGGGATAATTTTCACTTTTGTTCAGCTTACGAAAAGTCCCGAGATATTGCAATTGAACTTTACCCAGTTCTGCGTCGATTGTTGATCAGGAAATACCCGACCGTTTTATTACACCTTGACCTCGCAAGTTACATGAAAATGCAAAAACTCACGAAAATGAAGGGAAATTTCCAATAGCATTTGGTATACTTGTTTGGCACAGTGTCGATCCAAGAACTCACAAAACATTGATATATATCTTGTTCACTTATCGCTTCAACTAATTCTTGAGAAATAAAATTAGATAGGAAAAAAATTAGTAACATTTTCGACAATCAGTTCTAATGAACTTAACATGTTTATGAAATATGTATTTTGAATCAGGAATATCGCCTTAACTTTTCCACATGTCCTATTTTATATTTGGGCAAGCATCAAATTTCCGCCAAGTCCCAATTTCTATTAGGGCAAGCATCGAACGTGAGACATTAAAAAAAAAACACAAAAAACCAAAAAAAACCCCACTTATCAAACCACCCGTCGTGATTGTTGAAAGATAGACTAATCTTTTGGAATGCAGGTCCTTATTGTGCAAACAAGACGCAGAAACGTTGGTCAGCAATTTACATATTCTCCGAAAAATGTCTGTATTGTAAGTACGTTCCGTCTTCCATTCATATTCGGTAATTGCTTTGTAAATTCATACATGTTTTGATCAGTTCTTTGCATTTATATTTTTGTCATTTTAATAAGTTACGTTTTTGTACTGGACTATCTGAAGCAATTTTTCTGTGAACAATTAAAATGATTTTAATATAAAACTTACGTACTTTTGTAATAATATTACAATGAACATTTTTGTCTGTCTCAAGATTAGTGTTTACTTTTGACGTGTAAATGTTAGATTAGATGTGAAAAAAATCGATCTAAAAGGAAAGAAAGTAGTCCCTCCAAATGTTCTCATTTTCTTTCTCGCCCCATCCTCATCCTCCCAATCTGAAGTATTTTTTTACTTCCACGATCATTTTACATGTTTAAAGTTTAAGTACTCTCAACAATATAGTATTGTAAGAGATGTTTGAGATGTTTGAAATTGTAGTTAGCAACCAAGCAGAATCAGCAGTTACTAACCCATACCGAGATATGATATTGTACTGCCCCACTATTTTTTCGTCTTTTTTTAAATATAAAAAATTCATGTTATGATATAAATTTGAATGTCAACTATATTTTTCCAATTTATATAAAATAAATTTTGAATTTGTTACAATATATTCACAGAAGTAAATATACTTCAGAATATATATCATAAATGTGAAATTATGATATAATGGTGTGGAAATAATTTTGATATGTATTAATTTTTGTGATATTCGCTGTAATTTCAATTTCAGCTTTGAAGTGTTTCCTGCATTTACACTACTGCTAAAATATTTATAAAAAAATAAATCAGTAAAATAAATCTGTCTGTTTCACAGTAGTATTTGTGTACATTGCACCTATGAACGGGCTATGCTAATGACACATGGTCTGTTGAACTTTTCCTGGCATAAGAGTGACGTTTTATGACAAATTTATATGTCCACATATGAGATGAGAGAAATGGTTTGGCAAAATATAGATAATTTATGTGATCATGGGAATGAGTCGTGGTCGCTCAGGTGGTAGAGCTGCCCGCTCTCTCGCTCTATCTCTCTCTCTCTCTCTCATATATATATATATATATATATATATATATATATATATATATATATATATATATATATATATATATATATATATATATATATATATATATATATATATATATATATATATATATAATTTGCATTGTTTATTTTTTTACTTTTTTATTCATTATATGTTGTGGGTTATTTAAAATTATAATTTTGTAGTTGACCCTGTCCAAAATAAAGTTCATTATGTGCCTGACCAAAATCACTGATTTGTTTTATTATTATGCATACAATTAATACATAGGTAATATTTTCTGAGTATGGGTTTAATATTAGGATCATTATTAATAGAAATAAACATATTTATCTTGCTCTGAGTCAAGGATAATGTGTTTACCATGTTCTTTATTACAATTAGTATAATTTTAGTAACAGACCTTCTAATTATATCTTGTAAACATTTAGATCCTCCTAGAATCAAATATTCCATTAGGCAAAATATCTTTTTTAGAAAATGTTAATTGTAGCCCTAGGTCTGGTAGAGGAGTATAAAATCTTATTTACGGGAAAATTGTTTATTCCTGCAATATCATCTGAAGTAGAAATCAGTCTTATTGTTGTGTCCAGTAGTTCATTTGGGCTGGAATTTATTTCAAATTATTTATTCACTGGAAATACAAAGTGTTTATCTTAAATAATATTCCTGGCAGTAAAGACTTTGATTTATGGTGAAATTCAAACAAAGATATATTCTTGAAAATTATTGTTGTGATAAAACAAAAGACTGTTGGCACATAATTACTATTTAGTCGGTCACAGCACATCAACACTTTCAGCGTTGGATTTATTTTGGAATACCACTAAAGTTTATTCAGAACTTTAATTATTAGGACTTCGAAATTTAAGGATTATTTGGGATTTAATTCACAATAAGTAATTTTTGTTGTTGACATTTTCACTTTGTATTTGAGGGTAATAATTTATTTGTTGAATTTTATAACATTTGTTGATTTTCGCTCTTTTCTGTTACTTTAAGTCCATAGAATCGTATCAGAAAATTGGCGGCTCGCCTGGGATACGAATTTCTCTGAAATAAGTAAGAAAACTTTATGAAATTTAAATTTGTTTTGGAATTTTCTAAGTCCGAGGTATTTTTGTTTTACATATATTGTTTTACATATATTAGAAATCAATAGTGAAACGAACAAGCTTTTACAGTGTCATAAAAGAGGAGAACTTTATTTTAAATCCTTCGCAGGAAAGGTTAGAGTCCTTAAAATAGGACGAATTACTCCAGCTTGCCAGACAATATGACCTTCCTGAGGCAAAGGCTTTTCTAATGAAGCAAGAAATAAACAATATTTTCGTCCAGTTTTAGAGGAAAAGAATTTTCTGGATAAAAGTGCTTTACGTTTGATTAGTAAGTCCCCATCTGGCTCTCACTTACAAGTTATGGAATTGAAATTAAAATACAAGAATGAAATCGTGTTAAGAAAGCCTGTGCTTGATAAGGAAGAACAAATGCAGTGTCAGAAAGATGGTTTAATGCTACTAAAAATATTAGGCTAGAAGCCTCTTTAAGGAAAAAGAAGTAGATAAATATTTTCCTCATTTTGAACAAATTGCTGAAAATTGGTAAAGTTCGTCACATCTACACTTCCCTGTCAGTGCAGCAAAGTGCTGATTATGATCTGGTTAAGGAATTATCTTGAAGGGTTATGAGTTGGTACCTGAAGCTCATCGACAAAAGTTTAGCAACTACAAAAAAGAAACTGGACAAACCCATGTCGAATTTGCATTAGAAAAAGTCTAATTATTTGATAGGAGGTACTAAGTCAAGAAAGTTCGTCAAGATTACGAAAATCTCAGACAACTCATATTAGTTGAAGAGTTCAAGAATTGCGTCCATAGTATCGTTAAGAATTACCTTAAAGAGCACAAGGTCGAAACTTTAGAAAATGTTGCTCGTACAGCTGACGAGACTCCGTGGCTCATAAAGTTTATTTTGTCAGTGAGTCTTCCATTCAGCAGTTTTCTGGTAAAAGAAAAAACTATTTCAGTCTAATACGAGCACTTCCAAATCTCAATCTGGCACAACTTTTAGAAATCAAGTTTCCGATAAGGCTAATCAGAAATCCTTATCTCTTCCTACGTGAACCTATTTCAAGAAGAAAGGAAACGTTATTTCTGATTGCTATAAATCGAAAAAATAAGCAACAGAATAAGACAAGAATTTATTCTAAATGCACTTATTTCTAAGAGGTCGAAGTCAAGGTCATATATTGAAAGCAATATATTTGCTGGATCAAACAAACCCAAGTCTGATTTTATCATGGAGAATTATGAACCATACACGTTCAAAGGCTATATATCACTCATAGGTGATTATGCAAATCATATCCCTATTAAAATTTTAATGGATATGAGCTTCTCAGAATCTTTTATTATCAGGTAGTTTGCCTTTTTCTGAGAAGTATTCTTCTAATGTGAGTGTTCTTATTCAGGGAAGAGAGTGCAGCTTTGTTAATGTTCTTCTCCATTGTGTAAATTTATCATCAGACTTGGTCTCAGGACCAATGACAGTCGTAACAGTATCGTCTTTACCTATCGAGGGTATTAATTTCTTACTAGGCAATGACCTAGTAGGAGATACGGTTGTGGTTAATTCACTTGTAACTGACAAGTCTTGTTTGAATCAGAAAGTTGATACTATTGAAAAAGAAATCCCCGAGTGTTCAGTCACTAGAGCTACGACAAAGAAAGCTCTTGAGAATGATGTTGATTAGGAAAGAATTCCTTTAGCTGAAACATGTATTGGTCTGGCGTTTGATGAGGTCACTTTTGCTCCTTGTTTCGATCAGTCAAATGGTATTGATCGCAGCGATCTTCGTTTTACTACTCAATCTCTTTATTCTGACCAGGGTGACAAACAACACTCACTAGTCGTCGAGCAGGGAAAAGATTCTGATATCTTGTTTGTTCCTGAGGGCTATTAGCGTAACTGAAGCCATGGAAGTACCTGTTTGGTATTTTGCTAAAAGAAATGGGGTCCTTATAATAAAATGGAGACCACGGGTGAAGAGTGGTCAGTGAGCTATCAAATTGTTGTTCCAAAGTAGAATAGATAGGAAATTCTTAGTTTAGCCCAAGAAACTCCTTTGACTGATCATATTGGGATTAATAAGACTTCTCACAAGATCCTGAACCATTTCTATTGGCCAAAAAAAATAAATAAAAGTGACGTCTGCAAAGTCTGTAGATTTTGTCACACTTGTCAAATGGCAGGAACACACGATCAGAAGATACATAAGGCTCATCTGCAACCTATTCTGCATTTGACAAATCATTTAGCAGAATAATGGGTGACTGTGTCGGTCCCTTACACAAGACCACATCAGGCAACCAATACATGTTGACCATAATGTGTGCATCTATAAGATTCCCAGAGGAAATTCCTTTGAGAAATATTAGAACTAAAAGAATAGTAAAAGCTTTGATAAAGTTTTTTTTTACTCAGTTTGATCTGCCCAAATCTGATCAAGGGTCAAATTTTGTCTGAAATTTACCAGCATGTTATGTATGAATTAGTCATCCAGCAAATCAAGTCTTCTGCATATCACCCTGAAAACCAAGGGGCTTTAGAAAGATTTCATCAAACTTTGAAACATATGATTTGGTCATATTGCTTTGATACCAGAAAAGAATGGGACGAAGGTTCTTCATTTGCTGTTAGGGAATCAGTTCAAGAATCTTCAGGATTCCATCCCTTTGAACTAGTTTTTGGACACACTGTCCGTGGACCATTGAAGTTTTTTAAAGAGAAACTTCTTTCAATACAGAAATTAATCTTCTCTATTATGTTTTTAATTTTAAATATAAATTGTCAAAGGCTTGTGAAGTTGCAAAAACTAATCTTCACTTTACTCAGCCAAAACTGAAATTAAGTTATGATAAAAATAGAAAGAAACGGAATTTTTTGTCTGGTGATAGAGTTCTGACTCTCTTGCCCTTACCTCAAAATCCTCTTCACGCGAAGTACTATGGTCCTTACACAGTTGAAAAGAAACTAAGTGATTTAAATTATATCATTAATACCCCTGGGAGGCAAAAAGAAAAACAACATTGCCATAAATATATGTTAAAGGAGGATGTTGAGAAGCCAGGTTAATCATGCAGTCAATTGAGTTGTACCTGTCCCACAGAGTAAGGATTTAAGTGATGGAATGCAATCAGACAGTAGTGACTTTGGTGTAACCAATATCTGGAAATTTATAAATTATGAATAATCTGGTCCAGAAACTTTCACATCTGCAGCAAAGAAAGAAATGAATTAAAACAGCTATTACTTGAATGCAGTATGCACTTGCTTCCAGATGATCCAGCACAACAAATAAAGTCTATCATGATGTTGAAATTGTAGATTCCACACATGTGAAACAGCATCCATATAAGATGAACCCTCTCAAACAGGACCGATTGAGAAAAGAAATTCAGTATCTGCTGGAGAATGATTTCATAGCAATGAGTAAAAGTGACTGGAGTTCACCATGTATATTTGTACCAAAACCACATAATACTTTCCGCATGAGCACTGATTATAGAAAAGTGAATAGTGTGACCAAAACAGATTCATTTCCATTGCCAAGAATAGATGATAAAATTGGAAATACAAAATAGGTCACCAAGTTTGACCTAGTCAAAGGATTCAGGCAAATTCCACTGATGGAAGGGACAAAGGAAATTTTGTCATTCGTAACTCCACATGGACTTTATCAATATAAAGTGATGCCATTTGGGATGAAAGGTTCGCCTTGTACTTTTCAACATTTAATGAACATGATTACATCTGGTCTAGATAATTATGATGCTTCTTACATCGATGATGTCATCATCTACAATGACATTTGGAAAGATCACTTCGAGACAATTTGGAATTTTTTTTTATAGACTCAGTGATGCAAATTTCACAGTTTATCCCAAAAAGAGTTTTGCTGTGCTTGTGACATTTCTAGGACATATTATGGGGCATGGACAAATTAAATCTATAGATGCTATGGTCAATGCTATCTCTGAATTCCCTGTGCCTATTAGTATATTAGTTCAGCTCCTCTGTTTATTGTATTTAGTGATCATAACCACCTTACTTTCAATGGCAAGACAAAAAACAAAAATCAGAGATTATTAATGCAGAGTTTGATGTTGCAGGAATACAATATTGACATCAGACCCGTCAAGGGAAATTACAATCTAATAACAGATGCACTTTCACTTGTATAGAAATATTATTTTGTTTCATGTATACTTTGTGTCACTCATAGAAATTCATCTTATGTAAATTTTTATCACAGGTATATTTGACTAAAAGATAAAAGAACACTTTATTACAGAAATCTATCTTTTTCTTTATGAGGGAGGTATTATGTGTATTTAATTTGCATTGTTTGTTTGGTTTTATGTTTTTATTTTATGACGTGCTATGGGTTTTGTATATGGTAAGGCTGACCTCGTTCAAAATTTGTGACAGTTTTGTAAACAACATTGTTAACCTTTTTCTGACTGAAGGATCCATATTAGGAATATTATGTTAAAATGAGTCAAGAACATTATGTCTGCCATGTTCTTTGTTATAATTTTAGTAATAGACCTTCTAATTATAGCTAAGATTTTATCTTGTAAACATTTGGATCCTTCTAAAATGAAATGTTCCATTGGGCAATAGATTTTATTTTAGAAAATGATAAATGTGACCCAAGTCAGGTAGACAAGTATAAAATCTTGTTTACTGGAAAAATTATTTATTCCTGCAATAACATCTGAAGCAGGAATCCATCTTATTGTTGTGTCCAGTATTTCGTTTGAGCTGGACTTTATTTATTCAAAATTATTTATTCACTGGAAATACAAAGTGCTCATCTAAAATAATATTCTTAGAAGTAGAGATTTAGATTTATAGTGAAATTCAAACAAGGATACTTGGACATTATTATTGTGATTCAACAAAATACTGTTGGCAGGCCATCACAGGCACATCAACACTTTTAGTGTTGGATTTAATTTGGATCTCCACCAAAGTTTATTTTGTATGTTAGGGAAAGAAATTATTTGTTGAATTTTACAAAACTTCTTGGGTTTTCACTTTTTTCTGTTACTTTATGACCATAGAGTCATAACACCATAATCTCGTTGCCAGACAAGTTGTACCATATTCTCGTTGCACCTTTGGTACAAGCCTTGTTGCAAAGCAGCCATCTTATTAACCTGTGTCTGTAACATTATATTCCCTTAAACCACATGTACTTCAACTCCATCCTCCATACCACACCATCCTGACCAATTTCCCCAATGTGGCCAAAATCACGTCTCCATAGTAAATCAACCCCTCTCCCCAAGACTAATCCTGCCCCCAAATTAAAGCTTGTCTAGTTGTCTAGTCAGGTTGAGTAGCTTGAATTAGAATATATCTAGAAATGTGTTCATGAATGCCCCTGTCAAAGTGACCTAAATACAAAACTTAACCCAACCTACTGACAGACCGACAGATAATGGGTAACTTTTTAAGCTCCTTCCATATTCAAAATGGGAATAAAAATTATTACTGCTAACCATCAAATTCCCAGAAACAGGATTCTTTTCACTTTTAAAAAAGCTGAAGTAAATGACAAATTTCTGTATGAAAGAACTTTTTTTATTTAAATGAAAATAAAATAATAAATGCAAATACATGCATGTACATTTTTAAATTTATATGGAAAAAAAGTGGATTTTAGAGCCTGGTAATTTTGATAGAAAATACATATAATGCATTAAATTGCTAATTCTGAACAACAAGCATTATCAACTTTTAAGTTTATTGATCAAAAGATCATGGTAACAAAAAAAACATAAGAAAGAGATAAAAGGAAAAAAAAAATGAAAAGTAAAGGAAGTTAAGAATATACCAATATCAGCTTGTAACTGTAAAAAGTTCAGTGAACTACATGCATTTTTATAAGTTTATCTCTCTGATTTTCACAATAACAAGTGAACAATCCAATTTGTACCAGTTAGCTCTCAAGAAATGACACTCTGAAAATGCTTGAGTAAAATTAAATAGTAAAATTTCCTAATTTATTACAAATTACTGGCTAATTATACAAAAGTTCATGAACAATGACAAGCAGCATGAAAAGGCCTGCAAATTGAACAAAATAACTGTATAACTTACTGACAAATGACATTTAATTCTGTTCAATGAAGAATTGTCACAATTAATGTTGAAAAAAATGATGTTTCCAAAAATTTCACTCATCACCTTTCAATACCACATCAAACTATATTTTTACTAATGTAATCATCTACCTAGAATTCAAAGACAGATGCAGATGAACTGGGTGAGAAAATATGAAAAATATCATTGAAACGTAAAAAGGAGGCCAGCATGAACAAAATATCCCTTGTGTGATATACTGTAAATCATAACATTTTTGCTTCATTCTATATTTGTAAATTCACAAATTCAGCTTTTCTTTTGCAAAGCAAATTTCATAATTTACTCACTTGCTCACACAAGTTATATAACTATTTTTCTATTATGTTTTCTAAATTTTAGCTATCTCGTTAAACTTTTTGTGTCTTGCCATTTTACCTGCAAGTGACATTTCTTACAATGTAGTTTCCAATAATATTTGGATAAAGAAATTGTTTAGTAATAACTGATACTCCTAAGAATTGTGCAAGAACAGGAACAATCGTTTTCTCTTCAAATTATGACTTTGGAGGACAATAAATTTAAGCAGAGACAAAAACTCTGACAACCAAATGCCTGGGACATTTCTAGATTGGACCCCTTCCATAAGCTAGGTCAGCCACCTATCAGGTCTGTCAAAAATGTTATCTAATTGGCCTGAAAGAAACTTAAGCCTGATGACAAAATATAGCATTTGCATTCATCTTGACAGACAATTAAAAATTGTTAATACTGAGTCCCCTGCTGGGGCTCCATTTGATGGTCCCTCCATGTTATGAAGATCATCTGCTAAACTGCATTGAAAATTATAAACTTTGCTTATCAAGCAAAGCATGTGTCCTATGAATGGGTAACAGTACCATTTCTCTTCTCCTATAACAGGCATTCATTTGTACTGCATGAATGGTAATGAGATGCTGATTCTGTTAAATATACTATAGTAGTACCTTTACGATTGTTTGAAAATTAAGCTAAGCTAGGGGATTTTTTTTACTGATAAAAGCTCCAATACAATCACTTTCATCCCAAAGGAAATGAGATAATTACATTACAATTTATTGTATTTAGTTCAAACACTTGGTAGCAGCTCATTTTGTTGGTACAGAGTGTTTTCTGTAACTGTGCCACATCTCTAGTTCTATCACACAACTTTGGAGCCACTGCTTTTACTGACTGACTGAAAGTAAATTTAAAAAAATGCATCTCCAATTTCACTTCTGTTTTCAAACTTTGATCAAGAAACATGAGGGACTTTTGCAGCATTCAGAAAACGAAACTGCTCCAAGGCCAATGAGTACTCATTCCAAGAGTACAATGAAATACGTTGCACATTAACCTGAAGGCAAATATGAAGGCATTCAGTCAGAGATCATAAGAGTGGAGGTTTATGCCATGATTATTCAGAAATCCACACCTGAGTGCAGTCTCATGAAGAATAACTGAACTGACTAATCATTTAGTTTTTGGGAGGGGCTTGGTGTGTCAAAATAATAGTAAAAAAAATAAGGCCTTGTTGGGTAAGTGGATTTTAAGTCAGGGCAAGTGATTCTTTTTTAAGAGCTACTTGCCTTTGGCCTGTATATGAAAACAAATTTCCTTGAATACTGTTTAAAGCTTTTACAAAAAGAACCAATTTGCATAATTAGCACACATACACACCGGCAGTAGGACAAAAATACCATTTTAAAGGCTGCCTACTGCACATACTATTTTATGGCTGATGGTATAGTAATTGGCTTGGCAAGTAGAAGGGCTTGTGTCATTGCTTGCAATTTACCTATAAATCATACATGTACTATATAATAATACAAAGGGGGGCACTTCTTCCATTGTTCCAGTGACCTATTTAAGAATCAACACTGATATCTCAGGCTACTCCTTGTGCAGCATAATTAACATTAAGCAACAATGTTCAGCTAGGAGATTCAACTCTTTAGGCATACATCATACTTGACCCAATATTATACCAATAAGAAATACATCTTAAGTCCAAGTCAGGAACTTCATCCTTGGGTGAACTTAGCTTTGGAGTGCACTTGAAAGCGGCCAGCAGCCTTAAAAACCTAAGCACAGTAAAACAAACCTCTTTGCAGGCTGAGTGTGGTTGTTTTGTCGTTGCCAATTCTAATGCTGATTCAGAGAGTGTAGTTTCCATTCTGTACAAAATACAAACTAATTCAATGGAAATCTGGACCAGAAAACTAATGACAGCCTTTGAAGTGTGAAACTTAATAATCACAGTGATGGTCATTAGTCACCAATTAGTATCTTAGGAAGGAAACTAAAATTGCTTACGGATTTTATTTTCAAAAATCTTTCCTACGGACTGTGAGATATACAACTCTTCATGGTTCTCATTCATTATTATTAAACATTTTCCATTAGAATCTCATTCATATTCAAAAGTTGCTGTTTCATTATAGAATGAAGAGAACACATACAATGTCAAAAATAAAACAGACCTGCTACCTGGAGCACAATGAAAATCAGGATGCCAAAGGAATATTTTCTGATTATTATCAGGATTTGGAGGAAAAAAAAAAAGGATCAGTGTGTGTGACCATATATTTACAAAAACTTTACAAAAGGAACTGACATCTCCGCTGTCTTATGCTTTTTTACTTAACGTGAAAAACATGCTACAGTCATATCATAAAAAGTTATCATTTTTCCATTTTCATCTTTTATGCTGATATTTAGTGTTAATTCAATTAATACACTATATA
The DNA here is from genome assembly GCA_016617855.1 of Megalonaias nervosa. Taxonomy (NCBI): domain Eukaryota; kingdom Metazoa; phylum Mollusca; class Bivalvia; order Unionida; family Unionidae; genus Megalonaias; species Megalonaias nervosa. The sequence continues at coordinate 93,041 of JAECUM010004857.1, read as the reverse complement.
TCAGCATAAAAGATGAAAATGGAAACAATGACAGATTCTCACAGTATGATTAGTGTATTCCTTGCAGAATTTCTGCACCACTATTGCTCTCTTTGAAGGAGGCACAGCAGTCGTGAGGCAAAACGTTTGGGGATTTTGAAAATCTGAATTTTAATTAAAACATCAGAAAACTGGAACTTTTGGATTTTTAAGTAACAATTCTGGATATGTGGCAGGTCAAGATAAAATCCTTTTCTTTTTTCTTTTTTTAAATCTTCTTAAAATATGCAAAAATTTATGTCAGTAAAATATTTACTGATCAAAATTTATTAATTTAATGGTTTCATGTCCTGGTTCCATCACATGTACGACCACATAATCAAAGTAAAGTGTAAAATTGTTTTCAAATCTAAGTTTAGCCTTTAGATTATTCCATAACATTTTGCTTAAATATATGGAACAGTTTGCTATAAACATACACATATTTAGGTATTTTTCATCCATATTACCTATAGATCTCTAGTCTGCTTAATGTATCATACAAATATATCACATATGATTAGCTCTAACACTTATTACTTACCTATATGCCACCAAATAGAGTAGAAATTCTCATTTTTATTTTCAATCAAGTCTCTGCATATGAAATTAAAAATTCAATGACACCAAAATTAATTTATCAATAATCACAAGATCCAGACCACAAAAAACTCACAGAAATATTACAAATCCATCCTTGATAAAAAATATATTACATGATCAAATGTAGTTTCACATGATCACACATAGATTCTCACATAATCATACATTGATTCTCACATGATCACACAGAGATTAAAGAGCTCTGATCTTACTATTAAAACTCCAGGAATCAAAAAAATGTTATTCTCCTTGTTTGTTATGCTTCCTACAGCTTCTTGTTTGTAATGTCTTTGACAGGCCCATCAGATCTCAGTCTCCCTGTTGAAGAACCCAGACCATCACTGTTAATAACAAATACTTTTTCTGTCTTTTCGTTTTCTTTCCCATCTTCCCGGTCCTTCTGAAAATAAGAAAAAATTCCTGGCTCATACATTTTTATTTATGAAAAACTCACAAAACATTATACAAGCAATGTCTATGATGTACATGGACCATATTGTTTCAGTGTTTCAATACTGTATGCACGTTCATCTTTCTTTTTGCATCTAACAACCTGTGCTATTTCTCTCTGTCTGATGGTCATTGTGATATAATACATTCATCAGTGGAATGGTTTATAAAAGTCATAATACTGCTGACTTATTAGAAATTCAAATGTGTTTGAGGATGAAAATGAGGGTGTTTCAACATATTTTAACATGAAAGATTTTTTAAGAAGAAAATTAAAATGAGTTGATTTCTTGAGTATTGGCAAGCACAGCCACTACAGAGTGCAAGTTTAAAGCTGATGTATATTAAGAAAATTAACCAAAGGCACATGCAGCTAAACATGGTTCTTTCTGCTGTCAAAAAGCTAAATTTTAAAGAGTATACCTATTTCTATCTAGCCTGAACACATAAAATAATATTTCAGGGTTCTTCAAAGGATTTTGAAAGTTGCAGTCCAGGATTGCTTCCTTGAAAAAAAGATACAGTCCCTAGCAATACTTTTGAACATTACAATTTTATTGTTGTCACCAATATATGTACATCAATGGATTGCTAAGCTCATTCAAAGTGAAATATCTCGTATTGTGATAATCTAAAAAAAAATTAAGGCAGTTGATAATCATAATAACTGATTGTTTCTGATGTTGCAACCATAACAATTCTCAAAGCCTTTATGTTGCCATTCTTTAATTTTGTGTGCAGCTAGAAGGAATCAAGAAAGAGATTACTTTCTTTTCTTTATTATTTCATTCATTAACTTACCTCCATTTCAAATCAATCAATTTTCCAAAACAGTGGAGAAGAAACAAATGACCATATTCCATTCACTTGTTTTTCATTCCATCTTTAAGCTACACAGTGTACTACATTTACTTTTTTTGAAAACAAACTTCAACAAATTCCTGCACAGCAGGTTTAGGATAAAAATCCTTAAGTTATGGACCTTCCTCTATAACCATCACAATCAATTTCATCACAGATATTTGTTTTAAACATCATAAACCATTTGTCTTGATGTGATTATTTTTAATTATGTATGTTTAGTGTTCCTTGCTATGTCATTGAATTATTCCTTTCAGTCCTGACACCTAGTGCATAAAGGTAATAATATTTAATTTTTTTCTTGTTTTTCAGTGTATGGGAATATCCTACTCCGTGATTCATTCCATGAATTTCCTATTCTCTTTGGCATTCAGTTTTCTTCATCAAAACTCGATGTTAACTACTAATTTCTATGGGCAAGTCTTGTGAGAATCAAGTTCATATACAGACTTGTGCTTGGCATCGAAGAAATCTTGTCAAGTTGCCATCGGAATAGCACATATATGATAACCACTTGAAAATGAAGGTATAAAGTATACGCTCATGTTTAAGCCCATTCATCAATAGGATGACCTGTCAAACTGAATAGGTAAACAAGTAAAAAATGCATGACCCACAAATAAACTGACCATTATGTCCAGCAATATTGATTGGATAATTGAAAAATGACTAAAAAGTTTTGAAACAAATCTTAAATTTTCACTATTACAAATGTTTTTGTAGTAAACCTGTAATGTGACTGCTCTTTTGCATTGGGAGATATGTTAGTATATGGATTCGGTCTTCTTTCGGAGTTACTGTTAGGTCTGGACATTTTTAATATTTGGTCTGGAAAAGGTCAGGAATCTCTTTATTAAATTTGTGGCAAGTACCCTGAGTACAACAGGTCCTGGGGATTCAGGTTAAGTATGTGCTCTCATCTTCGGCAATCTGTGTTAATAATATATACTAGTAGTCAACAAGAAAACTTAAAAATTTTCAAGTTTAGACCCTGTCCTGTGGATAAGCAAACCTCCCTTCTTCCAGGCTTTTATTTTACTTAAAATATTCGGCTTATATGCGAGTATATACGATTTATCTTATATCTGTGCATGACACTGAAAACCAGCTGATTTAGGGATGATTAACATGGGAGTTCATATTCCTATGAAATAAAAAATAAATCCCAAAATCTTGACATATTTCTAAATAATGTATATGATAAAATGCAAGTGATCCACATCATGTAAGGATTTTTATTATGATGGGTTAAAACTGTGATGTGTAATACTTATTAAAGAGACATGTGTAATTAGTATCTTCATCAAAATGACCATTAGACACCAACAATTGACTAACATGTGTCTTAATGGCCTTGTTTACTATTAAAGATTTAACCTGAGCGGCTTCACTTCCATTAAAATCACTATAACTTTCTGATAGCTCAAACAATACATGATTGATAGTCACTTTGTAGAAACAGATCAAATAAAAGAATTTTCTGGGATAAAGAATGAAGAAAAACTTCCATATTGAGGATTCAGCTGTTGGAATTTTATTGCATCCAAAACTGAAGAGTATGCACTCTTTTACATGGATTTCAGAGTGTAGAACTCTGAAATTGCACTGCAATTTCAATCAATAAGAAAATAATTATCAATTAGCAAAGTAATACTCAAATCTAAATATAAAACATGACAATACCCTTTTCTTTTCTTTGGCATATATTTCTGTCCACTCTTTTGCTTTTTGTAGAAACTGGGCTTTGTTGTACTTGAACTCATTAGACTAAAAAAAAATAAAGACAAGACTGTACAAGTCCATCCTTTGGAAGAAAACAAACATTTATCCTGTATCAGTTAGAAAAGGTTTTACATGGGAAATAACTAGCATATATTTGAAAGGCAAGAGGTTCAAAATACCATTTAATCAACATCCCCTTTCCAAAAAGCAAAAACAAAATCTGCTAACAATAAAGCATAATATTTCAACATTGCAGACTTACTTGAAATTCTGTATAGGAGCATATATGTGCAAGATAAATTTTCCAGATTACTTATTGGCAATGTCCATAATGAACAACTATAATTCGATTCAAGTGACTAAATTTTAAGAATAACTTATGGGCATTGCCCATTATTTACTGAACAACTATGATCCCATTAAAATGACTAAATGTTCAGAAATTTAGTTAACTGACTAAATTCAATATTATTTTGTGAAAATATGGTTAGATACAGGAAATAAATCATCATGAATTATGTACATATTCTAACCTAATTATGTATAAGTAATTTTAACTTTTTTTGTCTTTTCAGACATTTTAGATGTAAAAGGACAGGAAACTTACAATGTCAGCCATTAAAGGGTCTTCTGGATTAGGTTCTGCCATCAGAAGTTGAATTGAGGTCAATACAGTAGAGACATTCAGACAAGGCTTCCAAGCTCCCTGAAAAATTACAACAGAAACAATGACAAATTTGCTCCAAAATGCTAACAAATTGGCAAAATGTATTAAGCTATGCATACAAATTTGAAAAATATGTTTGTTCACAACAGTCACAGAATCCATCACAAAATGTTGCATGAAAAATGTAAAAATTCTCTTGACTTCCATTTTTTGTGCGACTTTTTTTTCTCTGCTCACACTGATATTTTTAATATGGATTGCATAAGTACCAAGAACTTGTACAATGACTTCTTGACCTCTCAGATTTTGGCATGAAGTGGTTTCTGAGGTGGTGGTGACTTGTGAACTGAAAGAAAAATCCCGACAAACTTAGATGGATAACTAAGGATCTTTGCTATTACTGGACTGGGCCATAAAACAAGCACATCAAACATGGCAGTGAACTGTGATGTGATATGGAAAATCAAACTGCACACTGCAACAACAATTCAAACTAATATTATAGCTACCAAGCTACTATAAAAAAAAAATGTTCACTAAATATTACTTCTGCTGAAGTGGAATGAAAACAAGAGTAACATCTCCCTATCTGACTTGATTCAAGTCTGCTCAACACATATTTATATCCCAGAAAGGGGTCAGTTACTCTTCTTTTTATATCCCAGAAAGGGGTCAGTTACTCTTCTTTTTATATCCCAGAAATGAAATAATTTATCAACTCACTTTGGGTGGCATCTTTAGTGTATCTAAACAGATCCTGCCTCCTGTGTCAATGTTAGGGTGGTAAATAGGGGTCACAAATCGGACCTTAGGGGGCTCAAAGGGGTACCTAGGGAAAAATAAAATGATATTCTGAAATTATTGATATTATTGATATTAAATAGTAAAACCACATCTATTTTGATGTTGAGCAAATAGCACACTTTCCTGCCAACAAATTATTAAATAGAAATTACTATTAGAAGTTCGTCAAAAAGTTAGGAAATGGTCTTAACAAGTAACTCTTCTCTCTGTAGGACATTTTAAAGGACAGATATCCTGTAGTTTACAATGCTGGTTAAAATAAAATTTACTTGGTGGAAGAAATATTATGAAATACAAAATATCATAGGATATGGATAGAAAGAATAATTACAATCTACACTCATTTACAAGTCAAGTCCAATTACAAACAGTATAATGCACATGCAGATCAGGGTCTATGCTGTTCTACTGATTACTCCTAACAAACTGTATAGACCAAGTTCTGCCAGTACATTATGCAGTGGCAGATCTGTGTCTTTTCAGTCTGCAGTTGGATCTGACATATAAGCGAAAGAAAGATATATATATATATATATATATATATATATATATATATATATATATATACACACACACACACATATATATACATATATATACATACACACACACACAGAGGTCTCGCTAGGATTTTAAAACTAGCAGTCCAGGACTCCCATTTTGGTAAAAATAGGAGTCCCACCAGCAAAAGTTGCAGTCCCCTCCCAGAAAACTATGCAAATTAGAAGAACTATTGGTTGCCACTGAGTTTAATTTTACATTCTTTACAACACTGACATAGCTCTTGTTTGTCCATCAGAGTGAGACTGAATTTTGTGAATCCAAGGAAGTTCTTATTCCAAGCACTAAGCTAGGCATCACACACTTTTCTTACACTTGGGTACTGTCCCATCTGAACTTTCAGTTCTAGCAACTTTAGCTCTCTTCTGAATCTCATTACAATCTTCGTCAGTTTGCCGTTTAACTCCAAAATACTATCCAAACTTGTGAATGGCATTTTGTCTAAGTCTCAACATGTCTTGATTCCGAGGTCACGTTGAACTGCTTATTCTGCTACACTCGGAAATGAACACAATTACGAAAGCTAAAGTTGTTTATTTGATGTACTCTTATAAATGACCACAAATATATCTCTGGGTCTTTCTGCCTCTGAATTCAATCACTAAATATTAGTATATTTTCCCACCCAGCCGCCAGTCAAAGCCTTTGAACTTGCCGCCCAGCTACTGCATCATGTTCTTTTGATGTACTCTTATAATGACAACATGTACATCAGGGGGTCTTTCAGCCACTGAACTCTGTCATTGTAAATATCAGCACATTTCCCCACCCTGCCACCAGTCAAAGTCTTTGAACTTTTTGCCCAGTTATTGCATATTGTTCTTTTGATGTACTCTTATAATGACAACATATAAATCAAGGGGTCTTTCAGCCACTGAATTCTGTCATTGTAAATATCAGCACAGCTAAGTGATCAATACATTTTCTCACTAAGCAGGTGGCTGAAGCAGGACTGGCAAGTCTTTGAATTTTGCCGCCCACCTATTACATGCGTACGGAGGACTCCGCCTAAGTGATTTTCTGCATCCCAGATAAAAAAAATGGCATCCATATATGCGTGATTAAGCGTTTCTGAGACCTCTATATATATATATATATATATATCATCAACATGATTTCAGGCACTTGCACATATCTTCCTTAAAATGACAACATTATCTAAAGTAATGATTTCTGTTTTTTTTTTTAATTTCTTTGAGTTATTCAGAGTCTATTCTGAAATTGAAAATTTTAGACAGAAACACCTCCAAATAAAACAGAAGGGGGGAAATTCTAAATAAAGGAAGAATTTCATGAAGAAAGTATGGTAGGGATGGCAAATATAATGCCTGATTTTTCATGCATTTGTTGACTCTTTTTGGCACTTAAAAAAAAAAACGTACTGTGAAGTTTTTAATCACACATCCTAGAAAAGATCAAGAGTTATAAACTTATTTAATTGTACCCACATAATGGTTCCTTAAATGTGAACAGTGTGATCTGCCATCACATGATTCAATCAGAGATCTGGGTTTAGTCAGTACTCATGAGCAAATATGTAATATGGGACTGAAGTGAAATTTTAAAATAGTTTCAATATAATGACAGGCCAGACATTACATTTTCACTGCATGGTCAAAAATATTGCTTCTTAACAGCTGTTAAGAATTCTGAATCAAAGAAGGTTTTAAGATCAGCAACACTCACAAACGGTCAACCAATTATCCTTGTACCATTCAAACCCTGGTCGCAATCGGGCAACATATCTTAAAATTTCAGTGGCCATTTAGGAAGCCGTGGTAGCTCAGCTGGTAAAATGCTTGTCTTATAATCCAAGTGTCATGGGTTCTATACCCACCCCAGGTCAATTTGACTGTCTAGGTGTGTCCTTGGGAAAGGCACTTAACTCTCATTTCCTTATCATGATATAGCCAAACAAAAAGCTGAAAGTTCCATTAAACATCAACTAACAATAGCTTGTGTGCTAATGAAAATTAACATTTTGCCAGAATGTCTTGTCTGGAAAATTAATATCTAAACTGTATACTGATGTACCCAGAAAGTTCAATTCCAGTCACAAGTGATTGAAGTTAACTAGGTTACAGTATATTTTTGCTTGCAAATTAAGAATACGTACATGTTAAGTGTGCCTATCTCTTTTATACAAAATCTTCTAGCAATAATTTCCTATTCATGTTCCAATTCAAATTTTCTATTCATCAGTCAAAAATGCTGGTGAGAAATTGGTTTCATTCCTATATTCCTTAAAGTTTTCCCACTGTTAGTTTTTCAAGTAGTATGATTTTGCTACATATAAAGACAGCTCCATTACTTGCATATATATATATATATATATATATATATATATATACACACACACAATAAAGCAGACAACTCCTTTTCTTGTAGATTTCAGCTGGAATTAGTTTTAGTAACAGACAAAAGCCAAATAAAGAAAATGTAAATCCATTAGTTGACATTTACCTAGAGTTCAAAGGCATTTTTATACTGGGGAACACTGTTCCCACCATAATAATTGCTATCATGTGAATGAGGTTTTGCCTTTATACTGATATTCTTGCAACATGCTGGCATAGCATCATGTTTTGTATATTTAATTGGCATTTGTTTTTCCTCCATAATTATATGTTATGTACAATTGTATGTTGGACTTGACTTTGTCCAAAATCAAGTAACTTTTATTTTGTAAACAAATAATACATAGTAATATTTCTCTTTGAATGTGGGTTAAATATTAGATTATTATCAATAGATATAAACATGTTTATTTAGGTCTGGGTCTAGGACATTGGTATTCCCCATGGATAAACCTGCTGTACCTGTATCATGTTCTTTATTATAATTTTAGTATCAGATTTTGTCTCGTTGACAACTTAGAATTTTCTAGAAATGAACTTTTGACCTTTATCCTGGTTCTATTATTTTAATTACCCTTCATTCGCCTCTGGCATATTTTCAGACTGAGTGTACACTGTCCATAACAAATTGACTGTATGCACCAGTGAATGACATGTAATAGTTTAAAATTTTTCAAATACTGGCCCCTATGTAAAACCAATATGAACTGGGCAGAGCCAACAGGTCACTGATATCAAGCTTACGTGCACATAGCTGAATCAAGGTTAGATTGTTTCAAGAATATCTTTGACATTTAGGATAGAGGAAGAGAGAATCAATTATGACTTGACTGGATCAACTTTTGAATCAAATACTGACATTTGTTTGACATGTACATAAACATGCATGTGATTCTACCTTTGGGAGAAGAAAAATACAATTTTAAAGGCCATCTACTGCACATACCATTTATAGTTACAATCTATTGCTTTTGACAAGTAAAAAATTTGAGACAAAAATAACTTATTTTTTGTGCATATTCTCCCCTTATTAAGTAACCACTGAGAACCAGTCTACTGCAGCAAAAATTCAGGTGCAATAATGTGGTAATCAGGTTACAAATGCTGACACATGTACACAGCATCTGTAAATTGATTTACCTTACTGGTGTAGTTTGGAAAGTTGAGGCCAAATGCAGAATGTTTTATATAATTAAAGGATCACAGGTGGTTCATGAGGGCTTTCAAGTCTTTTAATAAAAATCAGATGACCTATGATTTTTGTATTGTTCATACATGGCTCAAGACATTTATAGAGAACTATTTAAGGGAAGTTTACACTTGTTAAGTTCAGTTCATGTCAAAATGCAGAAATAAAAGTTTTCTCCCAATGCTAGAAAAAACAAAATGGATAAGAAATATGCAATTTGGAATACAATTCATGTCCAACTCTGAAACTTTCTCCTTCGCATGAAGAGCTGTCAGCAACATTAAAACCCAGCCACAGAAAAATGGAAGTTTGATACTTCTTGCAGGCTGAGTGTGTTTGATTTGTCATTTCCACATTCTAATGCTCATAGATAAGAGACATTATCCAATCTTCTCAACAATAAATTATTCAAGGGGAAATCTGGACAAAGAAAGTAATGAGGGCCTTTGAAATGATCACTCATCAGTGATCTTAAGACTGAAACTAAAAATGCTTGTGGGTTTTATTTTTTTAAAATCTTGGCAGTGAACTATGAGATATACACCTCTTCCTTCTTCATTAAAATGTCATACACTGGGTCATACTAATTAATCACAATGGCACGAGAAGTATATTTTCTTCCTGTCTCACTCTCAAAAACAACCTGCCAGTGACGATCATTCTGACCTTAAAGAGTCCCAAGAAACATAAAGTTAGTAACAATTGTGAGAAGAAGAATGAATCTCCTAAAGTTGTAAGAAATCTTAAGCATTACTTACAAAATACTGTACAAGTTTCCCTTTATTTAAAATGAGAAAAGAATCTAATTTTTTCTAGTAAAATATTTCTTTGCAAATACTTACCCAATGATAAGACCTTAGGAGAACTACTACTTACTCACAAATCTATCCCTCCAAGATAACACTTTTAGCTAAAAAGCTAAAAGTTATCTGCCTGCTTAGGTGGTGGTTGGGCAGAGTGATCTCCCCTTAGTACTGGGACTGGCACCAAATCTTGTGAATATCTCAGTTACTACTGGAATGGTAGGCACACTGTCTATATGGATGTAACTGTGGGGAGGCTGGGAGTATGTATGTGTCTTATGATTGGGTAAGTATCTGTGAAGAAACATATTTGACTATAAGAAAATTAGTTTCTTCTTTGAATGTGTTACCTGATCACAATACCTTAGGAGAATAGTAAGAAGTGGAGGGAGGTACATCCCCTTACCTTGGAGATGCCACTTCCAGTTGCCTAAGGTATGTGAGACAGCTTCTAGATAACCTGACTGGAGAAGACTCCATCTGTCGTGGAGTGCCTCAAAAAGTGAAAATTTTTCCACCTACAAATCCAGCGAAGTTGTGAAGCTTTGTCTTATGAAGCTGTCAAACGACCTGGAAAGACGACCTGCTGTGCCATGGCTATAGGTCCTACCAGATCAAGTTTAGCCCTATTGGATGAAAAATCACATAGAAAAAACGAGAATGCTGACTCCGATCTCCATTCCACAACCTGGATAATGTCAGTTAGAGATTAGTTCCTGTCAAATGCTATGCTTGTGGCAGCTGCTCTAACCTTGTGAGCCAAAATGCATAACAAATTCATCAAGATGGGGTTATTTCTTGATATGTAGAATGAATAATCCACTTAATCCTGTTTGAGAGGTAAAAATAATTGTGATCTCCCTCAACACAACTGTTCTTTTAGTTTAAGATAGCACTTCAGAGCTCATACTGGATCATGTAGGTGGTCTTGAACTGAAGTGTGCAGAGTAGGCAGTAATTTCATTACAAAAGTCTGGTTACCCATGGATGGGAAACTGTTCTTTGCAATGAAAGAAGGTACCATCATGAACGAATCTGACTTGTCTTGTTGGAACTGCCTGTAATTTTGGGTCCACTGATAAAGCATGTATTTTGCTGATTCTGCCTGCTGTTGCTAAGCAAATGAGGAAGCAAGTCTTGTATGAAAGAGGAGTCAATGATGCCCTCGCAAGAAAGAGGGGGGGGGGCTTCATGAGCAATATTGATCCAAATTGTTGAAACTGTAAATAGATGGGTCCACCAAGAAATGTATTGCTGATTTTGCCTGCCAACTGTCAAGGTAGTGAAGGGGCAGGAATTGTATGAAAGGTGAACTAATTAAGCTCTTGAGAGCAGTTCAGTTGCTATCTGGTTCTGCTAGGTTAATCCCCATGAAAAGTTCACATGGGCAAGGGTCCAGTGCTCGTGGCCAGGTGAAATTCAAATGAATAGAACATCAGACAGGTCATTGATTCATGCAATATCCACTCATCTATGATAGCACAGTGTGCTAGTGATCTTTAAATGGTAAATTTAACTGTGATGGGTGCTACCTGTTTCTCATTGTAGAGCCTAGAATGTTGCCTATTGTATTATGGATGTTTCCACTTGAATAAAGTACTCTGGTGTAAGCTACTGAGATTATATCCCATTGCCTTCCTGTATTGACCCCGTTGGTCCTGTATTTCCGATTTTATTACAGTAATGAGGATGAAGAGACCCTCAGATACTTTTGGTTCCTGTATCATGTTCAGAATCCATGGTGCTTAGAAGTGTATACATACAATCATTCCACTGTATAGGAAGCAGCAATTAGCCAGGCCTTTGGGCTCAGGGTGTGACAAAGGTTGGGACTGCTGGCATTCAACCTAGTCACTAATGTCCATCATAAGTCAGTCCCATCGAGCATGTATCATATGAAACTGAGGGATCAAGGGGCCATTCCATTGCCAATACATTAGCCAGCCTAGGATATGTCAAACTGAAACCTGGATTGTCAGTAAGGACACCATTTTAGAAAATTCCAAACAATACAAAGGTCCAAGTACTTGTTCCACTTTGCTGTTTGAGATCAGTCACCACAGTGAAGTTATCAAGCAGACTAAGAACTCTATTCCCATTTAGGTTTGCCAGCCACCAATGACAGGCTTTAAAAAAACGACATCCATTTTGATGAATGGACAAATAACTAATAATCCAGAGATGGCCGCGTTCCTATGTCAGTCCACAAATGTCCTCTGTGGTCGCATCTGTAGTGATCATGATTGCCAGAGGATGTGTTTGCAGAGGTATCAATGATGCAATTTCAAAGTGCATTCATGATGCAACCTCAAATGGTTGCCAGTTGAGAGTTGGTCAAATGGTCAACGTTTGGTCTCCACTTGGTCCATGTAATCATTGTTATGAGAACCCAATAAAGTGACCATGGACTAAGATGTCCGCTGCCATAATGAGCAAAACTAGCGAATGAATACTCTAGCAGATGGATTGCTCCAATGAGGCATAGTCCTTACAGTTGCATGAATTCAAATTTCTTTCCTGGGGAGACACATTCTTCTTACTTGCACAGAGTCCAGACCTAGTTGACTGAATCTTGAGAACATATGAGGTCAAAGATGTTCTTGTTGACAAGAGATTGAGAATGAAAGGAGGGTAACACATAAAATCATGTCCTGCTACAAAATATAACTGGTCTGTTGTTTGTAGATTGTTGTAGGCAAATCATAGAACTTCTGAGAGCCATCTGAGTGGGGCGTGAAATCATGTCTCTTGCAAGTCCACACTGGTTGATGAGTTTCACAACTGACAGCATCAGAACCTGTTGTTTTATTCCATTGCAAACCCAAAGCATAACAGAGTTGATTGAATACACTTAGGTTGTGAATCAACTGATAAAAGCTCTGTCGTAGCTGAAAGAGCTGTGGCCAAAGGCTTAGTATGTACGCTCAATGTTATACCAAGTCCCCAGGAAGTAATGTTGGTCCCCTTGTCATCATCGTAAATCTTCTCCAGTTAGCCATGAAAGATTGGAGTCTTCTTCATGCAGGTATCTGAGATATGGGTAGGATGTGGGATCTGTATGTATGTCATCAAGATAGGGATGGTCTCATGGAAATGCTGGACCTCCCTCAGACTCTTTCACTTAGTGTAGGAGTTGTAATACTGTTTCCCAGTGGCATGTGCTCAAGGGAAGTCCCAGTGACCTTGTTGGTTACCTTGTAAATCCCTCCGTTATAGCTGAAATTGAGAGGGACGGTGATTTGTAGCGAGTTCCATCAATCTCGTCATTAAGGAGGAGAACAGATGGAGGTTGGGGGTAGAAAGCATTGAATATCATCCACCTGAAATAAGTTCATACTTGCTATTATGGCTATAGTATGTTGAACCCCTATGTTATGAAGTGGACCCTCCTATGAATATGCACCCACTTATTACGTTGAGACCGCTCCAGTGGCCTAAGTGAATGGATCGTCCGCCTCGGATGCAGGAGGTCACAGGTTTGAACCCCAGCCGAGTCATACCAAAGACTTACACAAATAGTACTAGCAGTTGCCTCATTTGGCGTTCAGCATTAAAAGGTTAGTGTTTGGACTCATCGGCCTGGTGTCAGGATAATGTGACTGGGTGGGACATCATGCTACATGTCTGAGGCATGATACCAGAGTGCTAGACATCACTATAAACTGCCACACTGCAGGTATCATAGCCATATGACTGGCAAATTGTTGAAGCTACATTAAAAATCCAAATCACACACACAGACACACACATTCTGTTGAGATTCCTGGTGGAAGGATATAAGCTGTAGTCCGCAAATTGAGGATTGTCAAAATATTGGATATGAGGTTGATCCCATGGTTACAATATTGTGAATCAACTCATAAGTATTCCAATGGAAAATTGGAGGCATCCAAGATATTATACAGCTATAGATGCTTGGAACTTGTAAATGACTACATACTCTGTCCCAAAATGTCAATAATTGTTCAGATTGTGGAAGTAACTGAAAGTAGAATCTTCAATAGGTAATAATCACCTCATGTCAGAACTGTAGACCTGGCAGGCGATGTAGAAAAACCAAGACAGAACTCATCTAAGTAAGATCTGATAACGATGAGGAAACTTGAATGCCCATTTCAATGTCTATAGATTAAGGTAGAGAAGTTGACATCTCCTGTGCTACCTGCAAAGTAGTTGAAGAATGTCAATGATGGTGACCCACTACACTCAGATCCTGTTACTTCTAATGTATCACTAAGTAGAGTCTCTTGGGTGGCATGGTCTTGAGGGAGAGTGAAGGACATCCCTTGGCAATGGAGGCCCCAAGATGGACATTGTATGCAGAAGTGTTTTGAGGTATGATTGTGGTTAAGATTGATCAATGAGAGTGTCTATATAAACTGTACGTCTTCCACAGGAAGTGCCTAGCAGCACTATGTGGTTACACTGATCCAAGAGAGTGCCTCAATAGTAGGGGTGAAACGATATACCTGTGCTGCGTATTGACACGATTCACGATATGCAGCCTGCGATACGATACATATCAATACACATAAGAACTTGATGGTATTTCCATCTTTGGAAGGTAGGTGGTGCTCTTTCATGTATATTGACATTCTGGTCCTATTTCCAGTATACAGACTACAGACAGACATATAGTTATCATATATTTACATAGCTGCCAACCTCTGCGCTCGCAATTAGTGAAAATAGGGATAAAAATTAGTGAATTTTGACATGAATTCATGAAGCGATCATCGAGTCTGGGAATATTTGTCGGAACATATGTTTAGCATGGGATCCAGCTGATAAAGGTAGATTGTGTTCTACAAGAAAACTCACAATGTTTCAGCGTTGGTAGCTTGCAGGTCTTCTGTCAATGGCTTAAAATATTCCAGAGCTGAAATCTGCTGGAGTTCTTAATTTTCCCAACCTCTATGTGCTTTTTGCTACCAATGTGCTTCCTCACATCATCTCTGCCATCATACCCAATGCTATAATTTGTGGCACAGTGTGCAAAAAGCATGATGTATATTGGTGTTTGATGGCTGAATGCACTGCCAGTTTTTGGTATATTCCAAACTAAACTTCACTTTTTGTGCGATACATTTCTTTTTCCTTGGTGGTGAAGAAATTTTCAATATCAATGTAATTCAAATCAGTGTTGGCAGCGCATGCGCAGAGCAAAATTCCAGTTAGGCCCCAGTTTCTCTCAAAAGCATTTGTAAAACTACTCCTATACATGTAGATTAAAATATGCTAAAATGCTTGCTACTGGGCCATCTATATCAATCGGCTGTAGTTTTACTAATATCGCGACCAGCAATACCGGACCGTTTTGGCAGCTGCCAATATCACAACTAGCACTTAACGGGAATTCGGTTATTTTATTAAAGATTTTAAAATAATTGAGAATTGGGGAATTTGGGATATTTTTGCATGCTGCGTTTAATCTGTGAATCGCTGAAAAAGTCATGAAATTCATGCCAAAATTATGAGGGTTGGCAGCTATGTATTTACATGCAATTCTCATTGATGAGAAGATAACAATACTTTCAAACTGACTACCTGTTGGACGCAATGAGTTTTATCCAATGTTTTGGGCCATTTAATGATAGCTTCATTTAACTCCCTTTGTTTTGTACAACAATAATGATCTGAAAACATCTTATTACCAATGTCACGTCTCATTTAAACTTGGAAGACATTAGGATGTTATCTTCAAAACAGAAGAAATAATTCAATTTCCTCAAGCAAAGAAAATATCGTCTGGAACAAAATTGGGCATGGGAATAAGGTTGAATGCCAACAAAATCCATCACATTTTATTTCCTGCAAAAGACTGTTGCAGCCACAGGTACTTGTATTTGTTAGTGAAGAAGTTAAACTACTGACTACACCCAGTCCTATTCTACAATTTTTTAAAACTTACACAAGGTGATAAACTTGAGCAGTTTGAAATCTGCCCCATAGCTCATTCTATGCTAATTTCATTTATTCCATCAGCACTGGTTAAATATCTCCACATAAAAAGAGAAATTCCGTATTTGTTCTCAATGTACAATTTAAGGAGAGATGATGACAGGATTTTTTCTTAATGGAGACCTCCCTCTTTATCAAAGAAAAAAGGAGGGGGAGAAAGAAATGGTCATAGGTCAATATTTATCTAAACTTCAATATATGCCTCTCTTTCTTCCTACTCCACTTTCTTAGAGCTCTACTGAAATCAACATCATTGACAGATGTCACCTCTAGTTGTATTAGTATTAATCTGTTAATTATTTCTGAGCATATTCTGCTCCTTTTTTTGTATCAATATTGTTCTGTGCTTCTTTCTGAAGGGGCATATACATAGCTAGCTTTGTCAGCTTGAATATGTTGGAAAACTGATCCTTGTGACTGTTATGTACAATTTTCCAGAGTTGACAGATATTATCTTTTGGATACATCTGCTCCAAAACAGGATTTTTCACTAACATAAACCTCCTTTTTTAAAATCAGTAGCTTAATGACTACTATGCCAAATTTCTTATCTGTTCCATAATGCTATATAAAGGTATTTAGTCCATCAATGCTTGTGCAGACAGAGGTATTAAAATAAATATCTTTACTTCTTAAATTTAATTTTTTTACCCACATTTTATTCAATTTATCTTAACCCTGATATGGATAAATGTATATAGTTTTGTAGCATATGATCAGCAGGGTGAAAATGATTAAGTTAAAAAAAAATGAAAATTGCATTATTCTTATAAATTGTCTGTATTTTAATGAGGCTCAGTATTCTGCTCTTTGTACATTTAATTTCGAAATATCACTGAAAGGGCCATGCCGTCTATTTTCGTCCATCAAGCATGTACACCTGACTCGTATTTAACACCATTTTGGGCTCAAAATCACTCACTACTATCTCCATTAACACTTTTCCAGCTCCAATTATCTGATATACTTAATGACTTTAAAAATTATTGTCATCATCACTATCATCAGCAAGTATCTGCCAAACGAAATCATAAAGAACCTTGCCGGGAAGCAGACATTTTGGGTGTACTAGGTAGCCCGTATTTTAAACACGCATCTGTAAAACTTTCTTCATGAATGGTTTCAAACTACGCCATAATGCTTATTCCTGGGCACATTGCGCTAATCAAATTTAGTTTCACAACCATTCATGACGTGCTTGAAGAACCCAGATGTGGAACAGTTGCTATCTGAAAAACAGATGTCGCGACAAGAACGGTTAAATAAAAACTGTATACTTCGCCAAGCTCATATGTAAGACTTTCAAAGAATTTGTGGGAGTTCTCATGTTTCACTGTTCTCCGAGCATGCAAACTCATACTCATTTTGCACGATTTGCACAATGGCACACCCTGGCAGCATCTCCATGTAAGTACTTGACATATCTAATGACTTTCCAGCGAAGACTCTATTGCTCTGCCAGTACAGTCCTACCCACTTATATCGACATCACTTATGTCGACAAGCCGCCTATTTCGACAAAAAAGCAAAGTCCTGGTCCCTTGGTCTACTATTACTACCAAAATTGTCATGCTTATGTCGACGTCGAGATAAAAAATAAACGTACATGTCGACAGAAGCCCTTGGTCCCAGCTTGAACAAATCCTTTGTTTCCAAATCATTTATGTCGACAAGCTGCCAGTTCCGACCCATACTTTGTTCAACAATTAGTTGATCTTGTCACCAGGCTTTAATTTTACCGCCTTATCATTTATTAGCTGCCAGTTCCGACAACAGATCTTGCAGGCTTTAAGTTCCAACCCAAACTTTATTCAACAATTAGTTGATCTTGCCACCAGGCTTTAATGTTGTGGTCAGATAAAAAAAAAAAAACAGGCTTTTTTGTTTGGTCCTATAAAGTTGGCCTCTCGCGGCGACTTAAATAAAAGCAATGAAATCTGATACGATTCTTGCGTTTTCCAAAGTGATCGGTGATTAAAACAAGTTTATTGTGCTGTGAAAGTTTCCTTTTTAACTTTATTTATATTTACGATGGCTACCAACGGCAGTGTAAACGCAGATTAAATTTACAGTCTCTGGAAACTAAATATCTGGCTGTTAAGGAAGTTGAGGGTGGGGCATCTCGCAAAGATGTCTGTGAAAAATTTTAAATGTATACCACTTGAACTGACATTATTACAATATTGTATTGTAAGAATCATTTTCTTTTAATACCTCATTAGCATGTGTCAATGTATACAATATTATGCCTTCATTAATCATATCAGCCACATATCTCTTGTTCACTTTTATGTACTTTTCACGACGATTTCTGTAACTAAATACAAGTACTGTTTAAACCAACTTGATGACAGTTTTTCATTTCCCTGTGAACAGCCCCATCCCCTTGGTAGCCTCAATAAGATGGGAACAGACTGACCAAAATCTAGGCCAATCTAAGTACATGTACTTGAAGCGTGTAAATAACAACTATGCAACCATGTGCTTATGCTGACATTGAATATTAGTGAATGTTTTTCATCTCAGGATGTGACCGATGCAATATTTTATTGTGGATTTTATTACACAAAGGTAACCAAAATGTAATTTGTCAATATACAAGTGTATTTCACACTGGTTTTGTCTTCATGTGATCAAAATTTGCATTGTTTTTTTTTCTCAAAGTGTAAATGCTACTCACTGACGACAGGTCACCCCTTACTGACGAATTTAACTTGTATCTTTTTTTCAGATGCGCCCCCCCCCCACTTATCTCGACATCCGCCTATGTCGACAATATTTCCTCGGGCCCGAGGATGTCGACATAAATGGGTAGGACTGTACTTCCTATTTGTCATGCAGAGAATAAGCTACGTTGATTTCTGATTGGTGGTTATTGTTTAACCTGGACTGGAACAAGCAATAACCACAAATGAGAATTCAATGTAACATATTTCACCATGCAACTAACTGGTAGCGTAGCTTTCAAACTGACCAAAGGAGTCATGATACAATTCAAAGTAGAAACTTTGTGTGAAAGTGGTTATTAAATGATGAGTAAAGTATTTCATTATACACATGGAACACGTTTGGAATGTATGCTGAACATACTTTTCTGGGTTAAAATAATTAGCATGGAATGATGGGGGAGGGGGCAGATTATGAACCATGTCATTTTGTGTTAACTTGTAGATGGTGAATGGGTATTCTCAAAAAGTCTTTTTCATTTTTACTAATAAACATGAGTGCCTGTGTCTGCAAATGCTGTTTCAGATGGATTATAATTTTACAGAATAACAAAGCAACCAATAATAATTATTCATGACTGCTGAAGACTAAAATAACATACATACGGTAAGTATCGTTTTGTATCAATTCTTTTTCTCTTGTATTGATATGTGTATCGTGTCAGCAAAAGTATTGATGCATCGATATATCGACGAATTGTTTCACCCCTACTCAATAGACTGGGCATCATCTGCAGGAAGTACCTAGCAGCACTATGTGAGTTACACTAATCCATGTATAACTGGTATCACGAAGTAGGTTCTTTAGTATTATGACACTAAGCAATGCATCATACTTGGGAAGAGTTTGGCAGCACTATGCGAGTCATGGAAAGGGACAAGTTTGTTTTCTGGTGGCTGATACTGTAGATCGATAGTGGTTGTGGCCCACTGCAATCAGTTATATGGCCAAGTCCGGTTGTGAAGGAACATGGCCATCTTAGCTGGCATTGCGTAGTCCAGTCCTTGATGTTGTGATGGGATACAGGATATTGATGCACTTATCCAGTCCATAATTCTGATATGACAGACTGAGGCTTGTTGTTGCTCTCCATCCCGCAGTCCAGGAATGATATTGTGTGAAGTGAAGACTCCTCCAACTTGTAGACCTTCCAGAAACTTGATAGGATTATTGTGAGGTCCCTCTTGGCGAGAGCATGCTACTTGGCACAAGCAGAAGTAACTGAAATATTCACAGGATTTAATGCCAGTCCCTCTACCAAGGGGAGATCACTCTGCCTGACTGCCACCTAGTCAGGCAAATAACTTTTATCTTATTTAGCAAAAAGGTTTTAACCTGGGAGGACTGGATTTGCAAGGTAGTAGAAGTTCTCCTAAGGTATTATGATTGGGTAATGTATTCAAAGAAGAGATCTTGAGCATTGGTTTGCTCCATGAATAAGAAACAATTCCTCCTACAATGATTCAGAAACAAATGACTCTTGAGATTTCAGTTTTACTCTTGAGATTTCATTCTGACTCTTAAGATTTTAGTGTCATGGGTCAAATGACTCTTCAGTTTTGAAATCTGTTGAGAGCTCTGGTTGTTAGGACTGGCACAAAAATGGAAGCAATATCCTTGTGAGTAAACACCCATGGTAAACAACATTAATGAACACTTCACTTTGCAGAGAGTAGTATTTAATTTACCCATGATCGTTTCAAATTATTAAAATCCAAATAACTGTAGATATAAGTATTATCTCATGAATACTGTTGTGAAATGGATAAATACAGTGCATATCATATACATTTCTAAATGTGAATAGTGGCATGAAAACATAAAAATATTTGAATTTATAGTGTTTTTGCATACTGCAAACATTTGCCACATCCAATATTAACCTAATATTATCAAATTTTTTGTCACACTCATAAGACCACCCCTACTTTGCATGCATCAGGTTTTCAGAAGAAAAAAACAACAGTGATGTATAAGCAAGTATATGAAGACTAGAACAATTGGAAACTATAATTAATGTTTAAACTATGAAGTGTATGAAAAGTTAAAGGGTCTGGATATTTATAGTAATGACACTTTTTAAAAAAAGTATAATAATATTATGTAATTATGGTACATCAAAACTCAATAGACATAAACATAATTAAGTTCTATTTTTCCTTCTTATTAATAAAGGTACTAGAGTATCCTATTTTATGCCTCTATTTTACACTCTGAAACAACATATACATTTCTACCTGTCAGGAATTTGGATTTCCAGCTTGAACAATCCTCCTTCATATGGTGTCCCCTCTACGCCAAGAATCTCTGAAATGATAAGAAAGTTAGGATAAAAATCAATAAACCTATATATATATTCGCTAACTTGATAAACTGAGGAGAAAATGTAAAACAAATTGTAAGTGTTGGATACAAAATATCACAGCTATCCATTTCTTTGATTTATCTGGCTGGTCATACTGCTGCAGGGACAAAAGCTTATGTATGGACTGTGCTAATAAAAAAAGCAGTGATATCATGACTTTGAAAATTTACTGTAAAATATTTACCATTTACTATAAAAAAAAAGTCAGCATTTCTTCTAAAATATGTATTTTCTTTACTCCCTCTTATTTTACAAAATATTAATTTATACTCTGAAATAAGATGCTGTCCACATTCTGAACACTTATTCTCAGTGAAACCAGTGTCTTAAATCAATTTTGGACGTTTTTCCAGTCTATCAAACTCAGCTGATGTGACCATAATCAAGGCATGAATTATTATATGCATTCCCTCTAAAGCAAAAGTTGCTCAGTTATAATCTGACAAAAGACAGTTTGAGGAAAAAGTGGTGGTACATTTTTAAATAATTACATCCATTGTTGCCCATAAGATGGTTTATCATATGGCCATCATTGTTCTGAAATACAAAAATTTAACTTTGATATCCATTTTTTCCTTGGTCAACTCAAGAATGAAGTGACCAACATTTGATTAATTTTAAAGAACATATTGTACAGAAACAAAGATCCGTTGAAAATATTACTGTGTGCAGATATATTGATTATATATTACTGCACACCCTGATTTGACTCTACCCTTATTATGATGCAATGTCATAAATTCACAGTTCTCGAGAGAACGCATCTCTCATTGATGTTAAAACTTTAACATTTGTTTACAGTGATCAACCTCAAATCACAGGCAGAAACAGTTGTCAAAAATCCTATTACACTGTATTATCATTTGTGAAATGAAACCAAGATACATACCATGAAAAAAACTGCATTTTACTATTTCTCTTTTATTCAGTCAGTAAATCCTTATAAGCTATTCTGACAGGGTAAAATCAACTTCCCGCTATAATAAGCATCCAGTCTGCTGTGTTATCCATGTTTCTCAAAGCTGATAACTGCATTAGTAACACTGTTTAGAATGGTGTACATCCTTATAAAGTTTTATATGGATCTGTTCTTAGTGATATCTTCAGGTGCTTCTTTTGTTATTACAGTCTGTGGAAACTTATATGAAACATAATTTTATGAAATATTTCATAGCTAAATCAACATCCTCTTTATTATTTCTCACTAAAAGAAACTGAGCCGAATTTTCTATCCGATAAATAAGAAATTTTACCTTAATAGATACATTTTCAATGAAACTTAAAGAGAATCTCAATATTTCGCTTCTTTTGACCAATTTATCATTTATAAATTGGTGTGATAATAGTAAGAATGACAATAAATATGAAACTAAAACCTTCACCTGTAACATTATGCCTTCTGTTTCTGATTATTTGAATTTTAAGAAACATAAATTAAGAAGGAAGCAAAACAATTTTAAAGTTCCAACAAACAGTACATTAAAAGATTGAGGTTCTGTATATTCACAATCCCAATCAAGTTCTGTAAGACAGTCATACACTAAATTTAATCTTTATTAATTATAAGTAAACAATTTTTATCTTAAGACAAACATGATTTTCCCATATAGAAGAAAAACTTTAGGAATGCTACATTAATTTTTTAAATGTTAGCCAACCCACCCATAAACATGGTCACATATTAGACTGGATTCTTTACAGACCTGATGATAATATTCTACAGTCCTCCCTGGTGTCCCACGAACTTGCATCAGATCACCTCTGCATTATATGCCATCTTGACGTATCAGTCCCTAACCCTCCACCTTTATTCGCTACTAAGAGAAACCTCCATATGATAAACAGAACCAAACTAATGTATGACATCCAAGCAAACCTAACAAATAGCTTACCTACTACAGCAGAACAACTTGATAACTGCCTGCGTTCATTGCTCGACAAACATGCCCCAGCAACCAAGTGCAGAGTAGCAATTCAGAAGTGTTCTCCGTGGTATAGCAGTGTTAGGGACCAGCTTTGCACTGCTAAAAGAGACCGCCGTAAAGCTGAGAGGCTTTGGCTTTCCACCAGACTCACTATTCATAAGCAGATCTATGATGCTGCTAAGAAGAATGTCACAAACATAGTCCATGCAGCTAAATCAGCCCACTACAGTACTAAAATCATGGAAAGTTCCAGCTGCAAAGAGCTATTTGAGATTACTAACAAGCTAATGTCAAGGAACAAATGTACACCACTTCCAGCTACCTTCTCTCTAGTCGACCTTCTGGACCTGTCTGCAAATTTCTTCCGTGACAAAGTACAAACCATCAGAGATAAACTTGACAACACAATTTCAGTTGACTCGTCATCACCATACAGTTGCGATACAGAATTTCAGCGGCAACCGTTAGCACCATTTGAACCTGTCTCTATGGATTTAGTACGTACAATCGTGATGAAGAATGCACCAAAGTCATGTGAACTGGATCCGATTCCGACGTCATGCTGCTAGAGTGCTTGGATCCAATACTGCCTTCACTAAATGATGTTATTAATACCTGTCTCTCATCTGGGGAATTCCCATCATTTTACAAAACTGCCATTGTAAAGCCTCTGCTGAAGAAACCAACACTCGACCATAATGATTTAAAGAACTACCGCCTAGTTTCTAATCTCCCATTCATGTCAAAATCTTAGAAAAAGTTGTTCTATCCCAACTTGTATCTCATCTGAATTCAAACAGTCTTTTAGCAATGTACAGTCTGCATATCGCCCTTGCCACAGTACTGAAACTACTCTTCTGAAAGTAGTCAATCACCTTCTCTCTGCCTTGGATGGCGGAAAGATTACAGTCCTCACTCTCTTTGACTTGTCTGCAGCATTTGACACTATAGACCATGATATATTACTTCACCGTCTCCAGCATGTATTTGGCATTCATGATATGGCCTTACTATGGTTCAAGTCCTACTTGGTCAACAGGACACAAATTGTGTCTGCAAATGGAAAACACTCCAGCCCAGTTGATCTATGTTGTGGTGTTCCACAGGGGTCTGTTCTTGGACCTGTTCTCTTCATTCTATACACTCATCCACTCTCAAGTGTCATAGATCATCATCCAGTGTCTCATCAATTGTATGCTGATGACACCCAAATATACAAATCTAGCAACCCAATTGAAGTTGAAGCTACCATCCAAGGCATAGAGAGGTGCATTTCTGATATGAAATCATGGATGACATGTAATAAGCTGCAGATGAATGATGATAAAACTGAAGCCATTCTGATTACAACACAAAGACTTTCTCATTCACATCCTTTACCTCAGACAATAAATATCAGCAACACCAACATTAAATTCACACAGTCAGTACGAAACCTAGGTGTCACTCTTGACAGTACTCTCTCATTGCACCAACATGTCATGAACATATGCAAGGCTACATATCTTGAGCTGAGATGCATCAGCTCCATTATTAAATATCTTTCAGATGACGCCACTAAAACACTTGTGTGTTCCTTAGTACTTTCAAGACTGGACTATTGTAACTCAATTCCGTCTGGTTCGTCTCAATATCTACTCCACAAACTTCAAAAAGTTCAAAACACAGCTTCTCAGATCATCCTTAAAGTACCACGATCAGAGCATGCTTCCCTCCTGCTCTGTGCCCTACACTGGCTATCCATACGATCCAGAATTAAACACAAAATTTGTTCTCTGTGCTATGTTTCACTGACAGGCTCCAGTCCAACATACCTATCTGACCTCACCCATGTGTACACACCAGCAAAATACTTACGCTCCTCTTCTGACATTTCTATTCTCATTATTCCCACTATGAAAATTAAATCATATGGACAACGTTCTTTTGCGTACCAGGGCCCAGCAATGTGGAACGAACTGGCCACTGAATTAAGACACAAAGACACAGTGATCTCATTCAAGAGCGCTCTTAAAAGTCACCTATTTCAACTGCAAGAACAGACTTAAAGACCTAATAATGTTTCCTTACCTTAAATATTTACAGCATGTTTTCTGTTTTCTAATTTCGTGGTGTTTGTTTTTATTTTTGTAATCATATCATTAGATATGTTTTTTAAGTGTTGTCAAATGTTGTAAAGCGCTTAGAGCTTCTAAAGATTAGGCGCTATACAAAGTCCTCATTATTATTATTATTATAATCTAAGCAAGCAAAATAAAAGACTTGACTAGGAAACCTTAACAAAAGTTGATATGCTATAAATTTCTCTTTTCTGCCTATCTAAGTAAGAGAAGGTGGGTTTTTTACAATATTTTTATTCAGGATATTATTTGAATTAAAAAGTAATGAGTATTGATATTATATCATGGCATATCTCATGGAAATAAAGAATATACATACTTGTTATATTTGATAGTCGATACTTTCTTTTTCCATGTTAATACTAGATATATTTCATCATGTGGTACCAAGAACATGGTGTTTTAATAAGAAGAAGTTAAAATACATCGTTTTTGGTACAACAAGTGAAATATATCTGGTATTAACATAGGAAAAGAAAATTTTCTTTTTATTATATACCAAACTTGCACAAGAATCAAAATTAAATACACTCTTCAGCATAACATGCTCACCCCACCCCCTTTTCATAAATTCACCTTACTTTATAGGTTAACCATATAAATAAATATGACTTAAGGAAGTGGTAAAATTGGGTTGACTTAATCTGTCGAAGTAAATTAGATTTGTGTAATTTTGAAAACTATATGAATAGAATACAAGTCCAATTCAGCAATGCATCAAAACTGGTTTATCGTTGTCATGGTAATGGTAAATAAAATGAAGGAGACAGCACCTGGTAAAATTTCCTTATCAATGATTATTCTCCATTTCTGTAATGTAAGGCAGTTTCTATTTATTTGTTACAACTGACAAAGTACTCATTTTTTAACTGGAAACAGTATCAAGAGTTGCATGGCCTTTTATTTTAATCACATGTAAAGATATAGGAATGACAAAAATATTAAAATTATTTTTCCAATTAGTCTCTATATTATTATATATTCAGTATCATATAAACTAATATTATTTTTTTCACTTTTATTAATGACAATGTGTGTCTTTAAACATGCTGTAATGCTACCACATACTTGTCTCCATGCTATAAAAAATTTATGGGAAGACCATTGATAAGTATAAGCACTTGTCTGTAAATAGGATATATACTTCTATATTTCTAGGGGCCACCTTTATATTTCTAGGGGTGGATGTTTCAGAATTGTATATATGAACATGGGAACACAAGAATAAAATAAACTCTACCAATAAGGACAGAATGGGATAAAACACCTGTAATGTTAAGAAGCAATTACATGATACAAGTGGGAAGCACTTCTTACCACAGTACTGTTTGTGTCTATCAGACTTAAATGAGGAAAGGCAGAGGAGAAGGAGGCAGCAGCCCCATCTTCGGTGTCAATTTTTTTCTCATTCTTGGCCATTAGAACTTTCCATCTTGCACAGTGAGTCCACTGCTCAAATTCTTCTGTAGCTGTATCTGTCCATCCATCACCTGTATGGAGGAATAATAGAATGTCGGGAAATCTTACCCACAACTTGGAATTTGTAGACAGAGCCAAGGACTACCCACAATTTCTAGCACCAAGGGTAAAATTTTGATTTTATCCCAGAATACACATACAGACCTTGAAATGGGTACCTTTACTAGTGAAACAAAAAATGGAATGAAGAATGAATGAAGAATGAATGCAAATGGAATGCAGAATGAATGAAGAATGATATGCAAATGGAATGAAGAATGAATGAAGAATGAATGCAAATGGAGTGCAGAATGAATGAAGTATGAATGCAAATGGAATGCAGAATAAATGAATGAATGCAAATGGAATGCAGAATGAATGCAAATGAAATGCAGAATGAATGAAGAATTAATGCAAACAAAATAATGAATGTATCTGGAAGAAATGGAGAATGTAAATACAAACAATATATATACATGAAAATGATATAAAACAAATCCGTTACATGAATGGATTTGAGAATAAATTATTTTCAAGCTGCCACTAAATTTCCAAAAGTCTTTCAAATCATAATCCATGACCAGATTCTTGACACTGGCAATATTTCACCACATATAAATTATGAAATTGTTCCTGGTGAGGCAGACAAAATGACATCATCATTAGTGCTTGTATCTGTATAATCTTAATCAGAATGAAATGAAATAAAAAATACAACTATATTTTTAAAAAAAAATTGCAGTTACATCTAACTTTATGTAAATTCAATGTTGTCATTTGCATTTACATATTTGGCATTTTCTTTGAGAAACAATTTAACAAGACAAGATGCAGAAGCTTGAATTCTCTCCCTTTAACACTCTCGAAAATGGAAACCTCACATCTGATAAATATATTTCCATTCATTCCCAAAGTGCAAAAAATGAAAGGAATGGATGGAGGTTATCAATGCAAAATCTGAATGTATCTCTGAGACCATAAATGAAAAGCAACAAGATGAAATGCATAAACATGACTGGCATGCACCCAAATTTACACAGTTTTGATAAAATTACCAGTTTTGGGGTCTATAACTATTCTCTTACCTTTAACAAAGAAAGAACTGTTAAAAGAACTAAAGGCCTCAATAGTTCTCACCTGGTAGTTGCTCACTGGGGACTAGGCCCTGATTTATAACTACACTCTAAAATTAGATAAACCTGCTTGATATTAGAAAGGAGTTATTTTGTGCAGTCAATAAAGATTCTTGGGTCTGTCCATATCACCACTCTCACCACCCCCACACTCCTTGCCCCTAGAGACATATAATAACTTGGAAACTGCTGAGCTGTCTACCAAACTACATCTTTATATTATAATAAAACATAAAGTTTTGATTCAATTGTAATGGAAAATTTTATGTTAGCAATTAATGAGTCACTGTCTTATCAATTAAATGAAAAGGAAGAAGAGCTTTACATCTCCTAGATTTTTGCAAGGATTTTTTAAAAATAAAACCTACAATCATTTTTAGATTCCTTCACAAGTTCGCTGCCTGTCTCTCTTAGATCATTTCTTTGGTTGGTCTCTCCTTTTTATCTCATCTCTGCCAATGGTTTTCCAATTTTAAACAAAGACAAGTCATTATCTACCATCTCTGATCCCTTTATTACTTGAAATAAATAAAAATATCCTGCCTATGTTCATAAACTGTCCAAATTACAACAATAAGGGGGGTCCCGAGTGGCCGAGTGGTCTAAAGTGCTCTCCGTTACGGATCACTGCCGTCTCACCTCTGTCTGCGTGGGTTCGAGTCTAGGATTCGGCGAATGTGGATATGTGAGAAAGCTTGCCAGTAGCTTCTCGTGGGTTGGTGGTTCTTTCCGGAGATTTCCCGGTTTCTTCCTCCACCATTAATACTGGCTGCCTTGTATAGCCTATAGTGTGCTGAAAAATGGTGTTAAACCCCACAACAACAACAACAACAACAACAAGGTAATCAATTTACAGCTTTCTGTGTACACAACATCCATTGTGTAAACAATTCTTAATGGGATTTTGAGTGATAGATGGTCTTTAAATCGGTATTTTGTTCTACCACTGGTAGAATATCCCACATTACCATAAAGATGGTTTATTTTTCTCTAAATTCTCAACAGGATAGTGTATCAGTATAGGTGAAAGTTTTACATCATGAGAAAAAGCATGAAAGTTTTAATTCTTAACAAAATAATCCTTACAATCAACCTGTATAAAGATCATCAAAACGTGTCCTTCAAGTACACAAACCAGAAGAAACACAGCAGACTCTCATGTCATAAACAAAATAACATCATCTACAGTGTCAGTGAGTGCACTCATGTGAGATAGGAATATCCCACATTAATTTATGGGCAAACTGTATCACATGTGTGTGTGTGTATATATATATATATATATATATATATATATATATATATGAGATTTTAAAATGCATCCTACATGCCCTTCACATGTAGGGGAACTGTAGCAACATATTCATGTACTTGTGCACTGACTAAGATAGAGGAATATTGGTGACATGTTTTTCTAAGAGAGGATCAGATAGAGGAATACTGTTGACATGTTTTCTAAGAGAGGATAACATGAAGCTTACATGTCATAAACAGGCAGCTTAACCTTTATTAACCTGTTTTACAGTTTATGCTTCTCAATTATTAACTTGCCACTATATTATCACATGATGTGAGAGAGATATAAAAACTGTGTTGTCTGATCATAAAATAAACCAAATATCCTACCACCCACACTCTCCTAGTCAGTCTCTCTCTCTCTCTCTCTCTCTCTCTCTCTCTCTCTCTCTCTCTCTCTCTCATGTTTACCTTTAGGTTTGACATTGGCGAGGCGGCATTCAATTGCTTGTGCAGGCAAGATTAAATACTCCTGCCTAAAATAAGAAAAATACAGTATTGCACCAATGTGGGAGATAAGAAAATAGCAAATTTTTTAAAAGTAAATTATGTTTCTCAGAGAATACAATCAATTACATTAGGAATATTAGCCTGCTACTCCGCAAATCCAGCCCTACTAAAAGATGAAAATCATCCTATTGCCAATTTTTAGATAGACAAAGGGCAGTAACTCTTGCCCATTACCTCCCCTTGACACCTCCAGGTGTCACCACTTTTTAGCTGAGCGAGACATTAATGCAGACACTCGCATGGCAGGGTGGTTGAGAGGGTTTTTAAGTAATGTGATTGGGTAAGTATTCCCAGAGAAACATAATTTACATTAAAAATTTGCTTTCTCCTTATAAATTCCCCAATCACATTACATTAGGAGAATAAGTAACAGGAGGAGGGGATGCTAAGCATCTGGCCTCTACCTCGGGTATCCTTCTGGAGATGAGTGGCTGGATTCCCCATATGAAAGATAACCCGTTCTCCTAATGACCTAAGCAACACAGCCAGAGATTGTGTGTGTGTGTGTGTGTGTATATATATATATATATATATATATATATATATACACACACACACATGGCAGAAAAGATGAAGTTGAGATCTTTGCACCTACCAAACTTTTCACTGGCAAATCCAGTGAAGTTAATGGGCTGTGTTGATTGGTCTAGTTCAGTCTGGTGGCAATATGTGCTGCTACCACTGGCCCTACCAGATCCAACGTTTGTCTCTGCGACGTTAAATCTCTGAGGTAAAAACTCAAGAAGGTTTACTCTGCATGCCAGCCAAATGCTTCTATAATGTCTTGGATCTAAACATTGCGTTCAAAAGCGAGGCTTGCAGAAATGGCTCTAATCTCGTGAGCTGTAATCCTCATGAGGTGACTCTGATCTTAAACATCTCTGAGCATATAACCCATTTCAACCACGAAGCAAGGTCTTGAGGGGTGATGCCTTGTTTTCCAACCTTGAATGGGAGGAAGCAATATTTGCACATGTCACAACTTGTCACAACTTGTCGCTATGTGTCTCAGGTAGTGCTTGAGGGTGCAGACATGAGGCTACTCTTATCTGGTGAGATGTCACGAGTACACAAAGCATATGACCCCTTCAGTCAGGAATAAAGGAAGTGAAGCGTGATATCCTGTGTTCTTTCTCACAGAGACTGCTTGAAACTTCAGAACAGTAAGCCACAACTTGTCTCTGTGTGTCTCAAGTAGTGCTTGACGGTGCAGACAGGATCATGCATGGCTGCCTCTCTAGACCTGTCTATGGGAAAGAGAGGACAAATGATGACTCATCGGTTACCTACGGATGGCAAGTGATTCTTGGCAACTAGGCCTGGTTGTGTAAGGAAGACGAATGAATGATCCAAACCAAACAGAAGATAGTTTGGGTTGACTGAAAGGGCATGTAGCTTACTGATTGTGCATGTGAAAGCTGAAAGTATCAGGAAACATGTCTTGTATGATAGGAACTTTAGCGAAGCATGGGTGAGAGGTTCAAAGTTGCTCGAGACAAATTATAACCCAAGACAAATTCCATTTTTGGAAATAATGTTATGAATTTTGTTTGCTGGAAATCAAATTGTCTAACATATCTGAGAGATCTTTTTCTCACCCATGCAACAAAGAAATCTAGCTGTTTTGCTAACCTTACTTTTCTTATCTCAGTCTGGTTATCTCAGTCCGGTTGTCTCGGTCTAGGTGTCTACACACTAGGGACTACTTTTAAAAAATAAACCTTTGTTGTCTTCTGCTATGCCTGACGTAGTTGTTCTAAAATCAAACAACAACGACAACAACAAACAAACAAATATATAACAAAACAACATAGTAACTTAAGGACTCTCCATTTTTGAGAAAACACCATACAAAACATTTCGAGAGAGAGACAGACACATGCACGAACATGATGTTGAGCTTTTTGGTATTACGATAGTTCGGTCCACACAGCATAGTCAGTTTTATCCTATCTGCAAGCCTGACTCAATACATTTTCAGGTCAGCATCATTAAATGTAGCTAAAGCTACCTAACTAGTTTTAAATACTTCGTGTGAAACAAATTATATACTTTTAGCTACATTTAATGACGCTGACCTGAAAATTGACTGTGCTACAGACAGGATAAAATTCTCAATGTTGTGTGAAATGCACTATGACAGAAAACACTGATCTATGCACATAGCCTATAGACCTATATACTTCATATTCTTCCATTGCTGTTAACAACTACAGAAAACTTAGTAACAGCCAGAAATGTGTTATGTCAAACATGCTTTATTCTATCTTTGTTAAGCATCTCCATTGCGCCCCAGTTGAATCAAAAATATACCTACAATATTTAATGACAAATAATGCACTTACCAGCCAGAAGGAATCATTTATCCGTCGACACATTAATCCGTAAGCAAATTTCACTGTAACACTTGCTATATTTCCAAGACAGAAAAATAAATTTTCAACGAATCAGTGGACTTGAAAGTTTAGCACATGGTTATCCGCTGGGGTCCGTATTTGGAGGGTCTTTTATACATGGAGGTACTTTTACAATCAATATTAATTACAACACAAGTATGTCACAAACAGTTTCACCTCCTCTAAAGATAGTGATAGTGACACAGATCTCTAATTACCTGCGAATAACCCAAGCACAGACACTCATGCTACATGTATTTACACTACAACAGAGCTGTGGGCCGAGTACAGTTTCATTATGTACAATTTTATTTTCTAAACTGGAACTAATGAAAATGAAACATTTTCTTGTAATAAATATTAAGTATTTATTGTTAATTTCATATAACATCCATATATTAAATGTGATGATACCTAAAAACTATGCAACGTTTAATATTGTTATTTTGTTTTGACTCACGCATAAAAACTGTGTACTTCGGATGACACGTCATGCCACAGTCCTCATTAACATATTTGTATTAATGCACCGCATGTAAACATTGGCGTGTGAACTATACTGAACAAGTAACGGTATTCTTTCTTACTTTAAAGGATAATATTGGGTGAGAAAAAGAATCTACGTTGGGATTTGGACCGAGACAAGGAAATCCCAGTCGCGGGGTTACATTATATGTCTCCCCACTCGTCAAGCCTCGTGGGGAGACAAATAATGTAAACCCTTGGCTGGGATTTCCTTGTCTCGGTCCAAACCCCAACATAGATTCTATATATCATACCCAATGTCACACTGCCATTATGTCGGAATGTGTCCGACATCACTGATCCCCGAGGGTGGGAACAGAATCTTGCATGGCTGCTGTTCTCGACCTAGCTATGGAAGAA
Source organism: Megalonaias nervosa (assembly GCA_016617855.1). Taxonomy (NCBI): domain Eukaryota; kingdom Metazoa; phylum Mollusca; class Bivalvia; order Unionida; family Unionidae; genus Megalonaias; species Megalonaias nervosa. The sequence continues at coordinate 60,230 of JAECUM010004857.1, read as the reverse complement.
AGCGAGCAGGGACACTGGTTGACTACCAACAGATGGTATTCTGTTTTGGGCTACGAATACCAATGGTATCTTGAGAACCACCGAACCCTCCGATCTGAAGAGAATTCCGGTGAACATGAAAGGGGATGCCCACTTACCCTGCATGCTGAAGCTAAAGCTATCAGTAAACATGGTCAGTATGATAGTGACTTTAGCGATGTGTATGCTAGAAGATCAAAAGGATTAAAAAATTTAAAAAACCCTGATGGGATCACTTTGGAGGCAAATAAGGGATGTTGGTTAATGAAAACAATATTTTCCAAATGATCTGATAGGACTCTATCCCACACAAACATGTTGCCATGATACAAGAATTAGTCCAATATCATAGGGTGTTAGCCTTTGGTAACAACTGGGGTCCAACTCTCGAGATTCTCTCCAAAAATTAACATTTGAATTGTCTGACATGCAAGGCTGTACTGGTAAAGGCCAAGCAAGTAGAAGAAGAGGACGGTCAATTCAGGTTGGCTGGAATCTTCCTGGGTGTACTATCATTGGGAAAATTTGATCGGTGATACAAGGCTTGTACCCTCAAAGTGGGGCTATTAGAGTCATCTTGCCATTCTGAACCCATAATTGTAGCACCATAGGACAGGTGGTACAGGCCCAAGACCCCTCCTAGATGGCTGACAGTGCACCTCACGGCTCAAGCTGCTGTGTCTTCAACTGGGGGGACAAAGGTGGGTAGCTGTTGATTCCACCTTGTTGCCTAGTGGTCGATCATCCGATGCCCTTGAAGTGTGTGAATATGAGTGATGACCAACTAATGGCAGGAACATTCCGTGTCAAGATGGCCCCTTCTGGATTGAATCTCGGTGAAGCCACGGATGCAGTCTGAAGGTGTTTGAACTGTATAATGATATGGGGATTGTTGCACCCACGTAGAAAATGCCAAATCAGAACACCAGACAAGTGGTCTGGTACCTCACTGTTTAAGGATGCAGGTCACCACTATAGTGTTGTCAGATCAAAAGAGGACCATGTTGCCCCCAGGATTGATCTTTACAGAAATGAATGGTATTAATGACAGCCTATCTTTCTGGGATATCGATGCAAAGAGGCCATTCCCCAGGTGTCACTAATGGTAGTGAAGGTCAGCAACAGGTTGGTACTCCCACCATGTGCACAGGCAGCAGTACTTTACGTTAGTTCCACCTGGGGTTCTTCAGCAGGATTCCAATGGTCAGCCAGCCTGGATTGCCCCACTGATGTAGAAACAATAAAATTTCTGGTGTGATCATAACTGCTTGATTAAGAGGACGTAAAACGGGGCACCAATGTGCTAGCAAGGGTCACATAATGAGACAGCTGAGCGGGGTCAAGTCCGCTGCCATATAATAGCCGAGGAGTTGCAAGAACTCTCCCGATGAAATCCAAGTCTTTATGGAAACGGACTCGATGGGTTCAATGATTCTGGGAGTGAGAACACAAGGGGACAGTGTATCATGTGGAGGGGTGAGGGATTGTTGATGAACGAAACCCATAGCCCCTCTGACTGACCTGGATCAGCACCCCACTTCTGAGGAAACAGGGAGGTCCAGTGTGCTAAAATCGGTTTCATACAGCCACTGTACTATTGCACTATAGGGGTCGATGTGGGTGCACATTCTACTATCGATGACTCATCACCCTTACTGTGTGCCGGGTTATCATCTAGCTCGGCTTCAAGCTCAAGCGGGTGGCCTTGATGACTCCACTTGGTCGTATCTCTGCAAGACATGAGCTCTCCCTTGAGTATAAGCCATAAATACTCTAATATCTGGCATCACCGGTAAAGACAGCACTGCCATCATTGCCACACTGCCTGCATCGCTGTTTTTTTCCAACTCTTTTGGCATCGCCGCACTAGTGGCCTTTCCAGCACTGTCTCTGCATATATGTCAGTCCGGCATGCACCTGTGCCAGCCGCTCCAAAGCCATGGCTGAAGGGAAGATTTCTCATCGAAATCACTAGTGAAATAATTATATGTTGCTGACTGCCCAGCTATATGGATCTATCACTAAGATCCCCGTAAACATTGAGTAGCTGGCCTATTCCGGCCAAGAGGTCTCCATGCTGGGACAGCTGGACTGCTGGTAATGTCAGGGCGACTGCCGGTTTCAGCTGGACGGATGGTGTTGGTGCGGCAGTATTATTATTTGGGTCCAGCTGATCAATCATAAATCCCATGTGCCCTGACTTAACAGCCTGAAGGCCATGCTGACATATGGAGGCTTACCCCATCTGGGTTGCCTAAAAATGGGGAATATTCCTCTAATGTTTTGCTAAGATTGAAGACAGTGCAACTGCTGTACCGATTGACGCATCTTATCCAGTGACGGATGGTCCCATGCTTTATCTTCTCCGTCCCTTGACGTATCAGTATGTGTTGGTTACATGCAACAAACTTTAGCCATGGGGGTGGGGCAATTCCAGCGACCCCCACGAGGCTTGTCACAGAGGCTGATTTGGGGTCGAGACAAAGGATGTCATAGGTATCCTGCCATGACCTCAACCATCTCTCTTTCCCTTTTGTCACTTTCTGAAGAACAGCAGAGCATGTGTTTTCTGATCAAACACTGCATATTTGCTGCTTCCCTTCGATACCAAACAGTGCGATCATTGTTCATGTGTATGTCATGCATGTAGTAAACATTCCTCCTGAAACGACACAAGATGAGAGAAAACAAAACATAGATCAATTTATTAGTATGTGACTAACTAGCTAATCATTAAACTCGGCAACCTACTACATATAATAGATGCTGCATATCAACAATGCTTTGAAACTGCATATAGATTAATTAAATAAATATTCTGCAGAAACAACACAAAAGACACAAACTAAAGCAGAATCTAGTAAAGGGTTGAAATTACAAGGTCGCTAAAACACTGCCGTAATGAACAGACCCTTAAACGTGTCATATCGTAAACATATGTCTTATATTAAGCTTAAGCACAATGCAAAGTAAATAGAGAAGGAACAATGTGTACAAAATACAAACCAAACCAGAGTCACTGTAGGTTACCATGCTTTGATACAAGAAACACCTAAGTAGAAACTAGTACTATGTTGAAAATACTAGGTCTCTGAAACAAAACACTTTCGGAACTACATGTTACAGACGCTGCATAACAGAAACCATGTATACATAACATAAACTAAACACGAGTCATGGTAAACTTCCATGCTCTGATGTGACCTTTAGAATGTTTAATTGATAATGCCAAAATGACACAAGACACATAAACTAAAGCAGAAACTAGTAATGTGTGAAATTACTAGGTCGCTAAAAACACTGTTGTAACTAACAGATCAGTGAAGTGTCATATCAGAAACCTATGGCCCTGTTTAAAACTTATGTTGCATGCTTGGTTAATAATAATTCTATCAAAACAGCATGAAACACGAACAAATTAAGCATAATTATCAAGCAGCACTTCAGAATTTGCTATTAAGAGCTCCGTAGCGAATGATGTAAGCGAATAAAGTCCAATGAAAGTTAACCCATAATGACCTTGTGTAAGATCAATGACAGCATGGTGGGACAGTGGGCCTACAAGACGAAGTCCTGACAAGTGACAAATCTCTCAAAATATTGTCAGAAATTGTAAAATAAAGCATACAACCTGCAGTAGATCAATAAATCCGCATTATTAATGCAAAATGAACATTGGGTGGGTCCACAGGAACATAAAAATGGGCTGGATTGTTGGAGGCTATTGCACTGTGTGTGTAACGGAACACAGCAAAGCTAAAACCTGGCAACATCTGGTGGTATCAAGAGGAGGTAATGGGCAAGAGTTACTACCCTTTGTCTATCTAAACACAGACAATATGACGATTTTTGTCTTTTAGTAGGGCTGGATTTACGAGGTAGCAGGCAATAATTCCTAATGTAATATGATTGAGGAACATATTTGAAGGAGAAAAGATTCCTCACTGAGGTCTTTCATTTTATAATGCTCACAGACCTGTATACATATCAGTCAGTCATAAAGTTTGTATACAATGGGATTCAGTAAGGAACACAGGTAATTGGTATGACATGAGTACAAATGAGATTATTGGATGTAAATGATGACAAACACAATAATATAAAGGGATAAATGTTTAATAGATATTTTAGCCAAAATCAATAGGATTCTTCCCCATCTCAGGTGCAAGCAATCCACAAACTTTGGTAACTGTAGCTGGTGGAAAACTTGAGTTATTGTGCAAAAAACCTGTCTTAGGTGCAAGTCATGCTCCCTTTAGTCATTTCCACATATCATTATATCATCCACTAACATACTGACATATCAATTCCTTCCATGTCTTCAAATAGTGTATTAGTTGTTCTGTGATAAATTTCTGGAGCACTTGATATTCCAAAAGGTAGTCATAAATAACAATATCTGCCAAAAGATGTGTTCAGTGTGCACAATTTAGAACTTTCCTCATCTAGTTGGATCTGTCAAAACCCATTTGAAGCATCTAACTTCATAAATACTTTGCTCCTGCAAAATGTGACATAATTCTTCACATGTTTAAAGTTAGAAATACTCTCTCTGGGTAGCTTTATTTAGATTCCACAGATCTAAGCAAATCCTTACATTTCCGTTTGACTTTTGTACAGTTACAATTGAGTTAACCCATTCTGTGTGTGTGTGAGTGTTTGGATTTTTAACGTAGCTTTAACAATTTTTCAGTCATATAGCTATGATGTCTGCAGTGTGGCAGTTTATAGTGATGTCTAGCATTGGGGCATCATGCCACAGACATGTAGCATGATGTCCCACCCAGTCACATTATCCTGACACCAGGCCGACCAGTCCTAACACTAACCTCTTAATGCTGAGTGCCAAGCAAGGCAGCTGTTAGTACCATTTTTGCAAGTCTTTGGTATGCCAGGGATCGAACCCACAACCTCCCGCATCCGAGGCGGTTAACCCATTCTGTAGGCTCTTCCATTTTTTTGATTATGCTGAGAGCTTCCATTTTCTCAACTACTCCTTTCAAGGTATCATGAAGTGCAAATGGGACTTTTCTGCATGCTTCAACAACTGGTTCTGCATCCCCTCTTAGCTTGATATTAATCTTGTTTGCTAAACATCCAAGACCATCAAACAGATCTGCATATCAATATTATGATTATCTTCTTATGTTTCCTCTACAGTAAGTACAATTTTGACTAATTTCATTGTATCACATGTACCATATGCAAGAGGTCTGACATTTTATGGTGAATTGGGTTGTATACAGGTGGTGTTGGTGTGGATGTCTCATTCATGATATGCTTTCAGTTTAATGCTGCTTTGTTCTAACCTTGGTCTGTGCTTTAATCAAAGATAGTCTAACAATCCAAGTATATTGACATCAGCTCCCGTGTCTAATTTCTTGGGTATAACTGTGTCATTGACACTGAGTGGAACCATCCACGGACTGTTCTGAGTAGGCCTGATCCACTGTATCTATGAATAATTCTCTCTCTCTCTGCCTTGTTGGATTAGAACTTGTTTCACCTGTCACTGAATGCAGCCATTGTAACCACTCAGCCATGGAAGCATATAAGAATAACTTCAAATTTCATGGTTACCTTGTTATCGACATGGCAGTGAAATTATTTCTCATAATTCACTCCAGTGAATCATCATATTTATTTTATTTGGAAAATCCAGTATAAATATAGATACTTATTGAATGGTCCTAACAGTATAAGTGTAAATACAAACTTAGAGAATTACCCAAACAGAATGGGTGCAAAGATAGATACTTACCGAACTGTCATAACAGCATCACTGCATCAGTGTAAACGTAGATACTAAGAGAACTAAAGAGATAAATACCATTGTCCTACTGCATGAGTGTATGTATTGATACAAACTGAACTGTCCTAACAACATGAGTGTAAATATAAATACTTACTGAACTGTTTTCACATCAATAGTGTAAACAGAGATACCAACTGAACTGTCCAAACAGCACATATGTACATATAATGAATTTTTCTAACATGAGTGGGATATAGATGCAAACTGAATTGTCCAAAACAGCATGCATGTAAATAAACATGTCCAGAATTGTCTTAACAGGATGAATGTGAATACAGATACTTACTGCACTGTCCTAACAGCATGAGTGTAAATAGAGACACATACTAAACTGTCCTAACAGCATGAGTGTAAATAGGGGTACTTACTAAACTGTCCAAGTAGCATGAGTGTAAATAGGGGTACTTACTGAACTGTCCTAATAGCATGAGTGTAAACAGGGGTACCTACTGAATTGTCCTAACAGCATGAGTGTAAACAGATACTTACTGAAGTGTCCCAACAGCATGAGTGTAAACACAGATACTTACTGAAGTGTCCCAACAGCATGAGTGTAAATATAGATACTTACTGAAGAGTCCCAACAGCATGAGTGTAAATATGGATACTTACTGAAATGTCCCAACAGCACGAGTGTAAATATGGATACTTACTGAATTGTCCCAACAGCACAAGCATAAATATGGATACTTACTGAATTGTCCCAACAGCATGAGTGTAAATATAGATACTTACTGAATTGTACTAACAGCATGAGTGTAAATATGGATATTTACTGAATTGTCCTAACAGTATGAGTGCAAATATAGATACTTACTGAATTGTCCTAACAGTATGAGTGTAAATATTGATACTTATTGAATTGTCCTAACAGCATGATGGAAATATAGATACTTATTGAATTGTAACAACAGTATGAGTGTAAATATGGACACTTACTGAAGGGTCCTAACTGCACAATCATAAATACTGATACTTACTGAATGATCCTAATCAAATTCTTCTGTGAATAATTACTATCTCCATAATCTATAAAGTAGAGATCTAGTTGGTCTCCATCAACATCCATCACTCGAGCTCGATACCAGGATGTGTCACCCACAAAGGGTGAAGCAACAATGTCACCCTTCTTGACATCAGTGACTAATAAATTCTGAAATTAATAAATTGTTTGCTCTGACATTAGATTTGAATACATACAATATATGGAAAAATTTGAAATATTAAATTTTTGGCAAAGTTCCAGTTTTAAAAACATTTGCATGTTTAATCTTTGCAAATCTGGAAATTTCCAATTATTTTATTCACTGCTTAAAGGTTAAAATTTTCCTAAATTCTTTGGAAGTGGAATGGGGGATGGTAGATTTTTCCTCTATGGAAAGTCAGCTCCTCTTTTGTCAACAAGGACAGAGCCTGCTTATTAAACCTAACTTGATCAAAGTCTTTTTTTAGCCAGAAACTTAATACAAGTGTTAATGTCACCACCAGTTGAAAAATGACCATTATGTCATAACATACTACATATGTATATGTCAATATATATATATATGATACAACTGTTAAAAAAAAAAGGAACAGGTAGAGAAGAAAAAACATGAACTATGATGACACTGGAGATGATGACTGAACATCTAAGATCTCTATTACCCAGCATCCTTTGCATCTGATATGATGAGGATGTAACTTCACATTTTTAGTTTTGCCTGAAATGAAACCTTCCTTTCCCCAAAGCTTTCCTCAACTTGGTCTTCAACAAGTTGGTCTAGAGATCACATAATGAATTTTTGGTGTATACACTCAACACAAAGATAATATGATGAAATTTTATGTATCAACTTAACACAGATTACATGATGAATTTTGGTGTATACACCTAACACAAAGATCATATGATGAATTCTGATGTATCAATTTAAAACAAAGACCACATGATGAATTTTGGTGTATACACTTAACACAAAGACTACATGATGAAGTTTGGTGCATAAACTTGACAAAGCTTACATGATGAGTTTGGCTGTATAAACTTAACACAAAGATTGCATTATAAATTTTGGTGTATATATTAACACAAAGATTATGTGATGAATTTTGGAGTATACACCTAACACAAAGATTACATGATGAATTTTGGTGTATCAACTTAACACAAAAATTTTATGGTGAATTTTCATGTATCAACTTGACACAATGATTACATGATGAATTTTGGTGTATCAACTTAATACAATGATTACATGATGAATTTTGGTGTGTCAACTTAACACAAAGATAACATGATGAATTTTGGTGTATACACTTAAATCAAAGATTACATATTGAATTTTGGTATATACACTTAATACAAAGATTACATGATTAATTTTGGTGATGCACTTAAAGATCACATGAAGAAATTTGGTATATATACTTAACACAAAGATTACATGCTGAATTTTGGTGTATTTACTTAACACAAAGATTACATGCTTAATTTTGGTGTATTTACTTAACACAAAGATTACATGATTAATTTTGGTGTATTTACTTAACACAAAGATTACATGATGAATTTTGGTGTATTTACTTAACACAAAGATTACATGATTAATTTTGGTGTATTTACTTAACACAAAGATTACATGATGAATTTTGGTGTATTTACTTAGCACAATGATTACATGATGAATTTTGGTGTATACACTTACCACAAAGATTACATGATTTTGGTGTATTTACTTAACACAAAGATTACATGATTAATTTTGGTGTATTTACTTAGCACAAAGATTACATGATGAATTTTGATGTATTTACTTAACACAAAGATTACAGGATTAATTTTGGTGATTTACTTAACACAAAGATTACAGGATTAATTTTGGTGTATTTACTTAGCACAAAGATTACATGATGAATTTTGGTGTACACTCTTAACACAAAGATTACATGATGAATTTTGGTGTATTTACTTAACACAAAGATTACATGATTAATTTTGGTGTATTTACTTAACACAAAGACCACACGATGAATTTTGGTGTATAAAGTAAAACCTGTTATAAGCGACCTCTGCTATGAGTGACCACATGTCATATCCGACCAAAATCATAATGCACAGATCAATTTTATTACATAAATGCTCTGCTGTGAGCAACCACCTGCTGAATGCAACCAGAGACGTGATGTCTTGGCAAAATATTCATTTCGACACTGCTATGAACTAATGCATTGCAAAAACGATGATAAACTCCACTGACCCTTATTTAATCCTTGTAATAATGGCCGCTTATACTGTTCTAAAATAAAACAAAAATAAAAAATAGGCTGGCTAACGATATCTGAAATTTTGTAGGTATGCTTATAGTGTTTTATAGTTTCTGTTGTAAACCAGACTAAAGTACATGTAGAGTATTCTCTAGTCTGATACCCTGCTTCGTATGCTCCTTGCACTGCTCTCTGCTATTCGTATAGCGGAGAGCAACGCTGGGAGCAGACAAAGGAGGGAATCAGACTAAATATTCCCCCACTTAGCCTACTTCCCTACCTTATCGTAGAGCCCATATGTATGAGTAGGACCCAGTATTCCTATGAATGAATGTATCGCGACAACACAAACACCCAGTATCCCTATGAACAACAGTACCATGAGAACATAGACAAAACTGACCTATACGTAATCAGTTGTTACAATGACTGCTTGATTAGTAACGATTGCTCTGATAAAAAACAAACATAAAAAGAATAATTAAAAAAAAAAGGATTGTGGCTACCAGCGATAGATGCTACAGTCTGTAAACCAGGCTAATGTACATGTCATGAACTGCCATTGTAGTGCTGAAATTTACATAGTGGTCACGTATATTGTTTGTCTTTAGAGTTAATCCGTATTGCCTGGGGGTGAATAAGGTCATTGTCTATTAAACCTGCAAAGAGAATTGTTTGCGGGATTTGATTCATAATGTTAAAAACTTGTGATGTTTGTTGTTTTTCCCCCTGATGTTACAGTGATTACATCCCAATCACAAAGCTGTCATCTATTCAAGTTGGTGCAACCGGGTTATACTCTCTGTTTATAGAGTTAATCCCTGTATGTCTTCTTCAAATTAAGCTGCTGACTTTTGTCTCTGAGCAAATGATTCTGTTTCTGGATGATATAATTATTTCTTTTTATTCAATTAATTGTTAGATATGCAATGCACATGTATTGATTTATCACAATTTCCCAAAGCTCAGTCAAAACCATTTACAGTCGATATTACAAATGAGCACTAATAATGTAAACACCCAGAACCTTAATAACAATGAACGAACCTCCAACTAAAAAAAAGACAAATTTTAAGGCTGGAGAAAATAATTATTGTAACTGAAAGAAGTGAAAACGAGCAGACCAGCAGTTTAGACATCGGTAAAACAAATTTAGGTAGTTATAAAGAAAAAGGAGTAAATCAGGAATGATTCCATATGCTAATACATGTTGTTACGTGTATGTAATTTAATTGCTAGTTTTAAATTCTTTTTTATTTTATTTTTATTTCAATACAAGTTATTGTAATGATGATTTTATTCACTGGATTTGACATTTTTTTGGAAAATTCAGTTTTCTGTTTTGACCTGATAAACGCAGTATATTGCTACATTTTATTTTTAGCTGACCTAGTTCTTGACCTTGGTTCAGAAATTAGTAAACATGGAGTGAAAATGATTGGTCATTATCAAGGCCCACATGTTAGCTCTGTTGTAAACAACTTTTTTTAATTGAATCTTATAGTAAGATTTGTTTAGTAGAATTAAGTTCTTCCATGGCGTACGTGTCATTCAGCTGTGTGCTTTTACTGTGTTGTTCCAACTAAGTGACCACATGAGCCATCATGTGATCTAAAATCGCGGGTTAAAACAGATATTTTGTAGAGATTTTGTCAGTCGTAAAATAATACCTTAGGAGCTCAGAGGTATTTTGTGTTGTGACCGGTTTGGGTTATTTTTTTTATTTAAAATAATTTATTCACTCTGGAAAACATACAAGTGTTCTTCATCAAAATTCTTAGACAAAGACATTTATTGGAAATTTATTCTGGAATTCTAATGCGGAACATTATAAATTGTGATTCAACGAGGAACTGTTGACATCAGCACAATGACCTCATCTGACTTCATTGCCTTCCATATTGGAACTTCATCGGGATTTGAACTTCGATTCATTTAGAACTTTTTAGTGATAGGACTTATATTTTTAAATTCCAGAATTAATTTTTGGATTATATTCACAAACTGTAAGTCCTTTTTCATATTTTTACCGTGTCATCTAGGGAAATAAATTATTCTGTTTAAATATACAAAGCTTGTTGGCTTCACTCTTTTCTTTGTTACTTTGAACGAGCCTTGTCACGTAACAATGTGATCTTCAAATGTAAATGTGATTTCATGTTTAATGATACAAGTATATCTTTATTGCTATATAATTTTGTTTTTAGATGAATGCATATAATATTTTAGCAAGAACTATTAATAAAGAACAGAATATATGCACAATGATTGTGGTTATTTTTCTTTAAATTGTTCTGAAACTGGACCTTAGAAACTGGTCTTTTTGTACAAACCTGTTATGAGAGACCACCTGTCTTGAGAGACTATTTTTTTGTTGGCAGAAGGGGCAGTCTACCATAACTGGTTTTACTGTACTCTTAACACAAAGATTACATGATGAATTTTAGTCTATCAGCTTAACACAGAGATTACATGATGAATTTCAGTGTATCAACTTAACACAAAGATTACATGATGAATTTTAGTGTATCAACTTAACACAAAGATTACATGATGAATTTTCGTGTATCAACTTAACACAATCATTGTATGATAAATTTTTGGTGTATACACTTAACACAAGATACTGGATCTGGAAGAACATTTGTCGCATGCAACAAAAAACTTAGATGTAAATAGTTGCCATTTTGAACTGCCACAAGTCCACGCTTGTCCTTAACATCATAACAATTTTGTGGATGTCATAATGGCTTTATGACATTTCATCACTAATAACAACATAACCAAATGTTTGTGGCAAAAGAAAGGATATTATTGTTCTTTTATATTTTCATTATAAAGTTGCTGTAACAACATTTAAAATGAAGGTGTTTCATTGATGGTTACAGTGCACACATATTTTTGTATGAGTATCTATTCTTCAAACATCCAGCTGTCAATCAGCTTAAAAATTGCCAATATGGTTAGTATCACTATGGTTATCGTCAAGTCTCTTTCAGACAGTCAAAGTTATTCAACTCTTATTAGATAAATCTGAGGATGTTCCAACTGCATGAAGACCTATGTCCTTAAAAGCTTCTTCCACCTACCACCATTTTTTCTTAAAAGTTTGAAACCCTTTTTTAAAAATCTATTCTGGATAGTCACATGGTAAGTTATTTGTTTTGAATGGTATTTCTGTATATTTCTATGATACTACAGCTATATAAAATGTTGTCATTCTGTTATATTAACTTACCTGGGAGTCATAATTACTGCTATAAAATGCTGACATTTGCTCAGTGAGTGAGTCCAGCTGTAATGATGTTGAAGTCACCAACTGAACCCAGAAGATCCCTGGATTGGCTACTGCTGACACATACACTTCCACATATTCCTTATATGCTGGCCACTGCACTTCAGATAGGACTGTCTGTGCCCTTGTTGGTATGTCCCAGGTTTCATTTGTGGAAACTGAAGCATAACAGTATTGGATAGGATGTGTCAGTGAATTAAATCTTTGAAACAAAACTTCCATACATATATACACATCTCTACTATGGACTGGCAAATCTTCTGCCACAATAGCATTGGTTATAATATGTCAATGAATTTAAACTATTATGACTCAACGGTCTTAAAACAAGTCACAGAAAAAAGTAAGAACCAACAAGTTTTGTAAAATTCAACAAATAATTTATTTCCCTTGATGAAAAATCAAAAGGAACTTATGTTATTGCAAAATAAATCTTAAATATTCCTAGAATTTCTAACACAAGCCCTAATGAAGTTCTGAATAAACTTTAGTGTTAATCCAAAATAAATCTAATACTGCAAGTGTTGATGAGCATGTGGTGGCCCATGTTGTGGTGATATACCAAGTCTTGTTGAATCACACTAATATAATCCAAGGATATATCCTTCTTTGAAATTTCACTATAAATCGAAGTCTCTACTTCTAAGAATATTCTTTTTGAGCACACTGTATTTCCAGAGAAGAATCACTTGAATGAAATAATCTGAATAAACAAACTCCAGCCAAAATGAAATTCTGGACACAAGAATAATACAACTGATTCTGCACAGATCTTAAATCAAGAATAAATAATTTTTCGAGTAACAAGATAATATAGTCCTCTACCTTTCACCTTGGGTCACAATAAGCATTTTTCTAAAAACAACCTGTTACCTAATGGAAAATTTCATTCCAGAAGGCTCAAACTGTGTACAAGATCAAATCTTAGTTATAATTAGAAAGTATATTATAATAAAGAACATAGTAAACACAATGTCTTTGACTCAGGCAAAGATTATAACCCTAACAGTTAACCCATACTTACAGAGAAAAATTTAGCTATGTATTAGTTGTTTACAACACACTGATTCAGGTCAGGTAGAAAATTGGACAAGGTCAAGTCCAAAACACAATTATCCACAGCATATATTGAATACAAAAAAAATAAATGAATGAAGCAAATTAAATATACATAACAAAACATTAAAATGTTCCATATATATTTATACATCTCTAACAGGGTGATCAATCTTGAATCCAGATTGCTTACGATGGTCAATGAATTAAATTAACTGAAACATTAAACTGTTTCATATATATATATATGTTTACACATCTCTACAAGAGTGTGACAAATCATTTGTACACAACCCATGGGGCTAACACATACTTGGTATGGACACCATGTATTGAATTCTAGTAGCCCATTTGGTTACTACATGATATTAGGACTTGCTCTTAACAACTACAAAGAGATTTTTTAAAAAGACTTTATTCTGATGATTCATAACAATCATAAATGAGTCTTAAATTAATATTTTTATAATAATGAGGAAGTACATTCTCAGGGCTTCTTAATTAAAGCTGGGCTACCAGGTTCTTTATCTTGCAGCCCAATGGATAGAATATCTTCATCTTTCATACAAATAGCTATGATGCGCATATTTGACAAACCTTATGAGAACAAATATTCCAGCATTAAAAACTTTCTGACATGACCCCTTTATGAATATAAAGAATATGAAATACAATAAGAAAAACAGAATATTTCTTGACAAGTAAGATTAGAACACTATGAATTCTTTTTATTAAATAAACTAATTATGTTGTCATCTTTACCTATCATACATACCCAAGCTCTCTGGTTTTAAGCTGTCATTGTTATCAGTACTATATTGTGCTTTGGATGCCTTCTGCTTTGACCGTGGTTCTCTGTTTGCTGCACTTACTGCTGTTTTGGCACGGAATTGCTCCTCTTCCTCTACCAAGTCATTTATCATACTCTAGCAAGGAAATGAAACAATTTGTGGCTTTCCTTCAATGATGCAGCTAGCTGAACAACTTTATTTTTAATAAATATGCTTTGTGACCCAGAAGCCACTGTGATATATTCCTTGAATTGGAAAGATTGGATAATAGTAAAAAAACTGAGATCAAGTCCAAGATTACAAAGGTGCAAAGCAGGTGTTACTATCAAAGTATTCTGCACCTTAATGCCAAGGACAATGAAAGTCATGCTAATGTTTGTATAATATTTATCAGACTTTTAATAAGAATGTGAGTGTTTATTTCATGTCACTTGCATAACTATAACTTCAAGGTCAAGGCATTGGCATCTTACCAGTTTTCATGTCATTTGTATAACTATAGTACATATCAAGGTCAAGGTAGTGGTATCTCACCAGTTTTCATGTCATTTGTATAACTATAGTACACATCAAGCTCAAGGTAGTGGTATCTCATCAGTTTTTTTGTCACTTGTATAACTATAGTACACATCAAGGTCAAGGTAGTGGTATTACACCAGTTTTCATGTCATTTGTATAACTATCATATACATCAAGGTCAAGGTAGTGGTATCTCACCAGTTTTCATGTCATTTGTATAACTATAGTACATATCAAGGTCAAGGTAGTGGTATCTCACCAGTTTTCATGTCATTTGTATAACTATAGTACACATCAAGGTCAAGGTAGTGGTATTTCACCAGTTTTCATGTCATTTGTATGACTATAGTACACATCAAGGTCAAAGGATTGGCATTCTACTAGTTTCATGACTGAGCAGTCTTTTTCATTAATGAAATTGATTTTCTGTCAACAATATTGCTGACTCTGTTCATTTTAAGTCTATACTTTCTACTGGATATTTGTTTTGATCAAGCTCGCACATGTTACATGTACTAAGGAAAGCAAACTGGTCTCAATTTGTAATTACTCACAATTGGTGTTAGAAGTGTCTCAGAATAGTTCAGGAAAAACCACTGCAAAAAATTTAGGTCATTAACTAAATGTAATTGGCAGAAGGAAATTTTATAGTAAATTATGTTCCTCTGAAAATACTTACCAAATCTAGCCCTACTAAACAATAATAATTCATCTTTTTCTGTCTGTATCATAAAAAGGGCAGTAACTCTTGCTCATTATCTCCCCTAGCTACTGCTAGCTTATGTCTCGTTTTAAGCTGCACAAACTACCAATGAAAGTGCTCACACAGTGGGGTGGTTGGGAGGGTCTTCAAGTAATGTGACTGGGTAAGTATTCTCTGAGAAACATAATCTATATAATCTAGGGAAGAAAGACCGGATACTCTGTGTGAACAATAATTCAATCTCCAACATAAAGCAACACTGCCTATGGTCACATGATCCATGACTATTTATCAGGTTAAGAAGATCATTACTGAATCTTCTTACTGTCAAAATTTTTATTGGCAAATCCAGCAAAGTTAAGGGGCTGTGTTGGTTTGATTGGTTCAGGTGGTCATCTGGTAGCCACAGGATCCACCAGATTCAAGTTTGGCCTTTGCAGTACTACCCCCCCCCAAAAAACATGAAAAGGTTGACTCTGCATGCCAGTCAACAGCTTCTATGATGGATTCCCTATGTGAATGATAACCTGCCTTCCTGCTTAAAGCAACACAACCTATGGTCATGTGATCAATGCTATCAGGTTAAGATGATGATTAGTGAGGATTTCTAACCATTAAAATTCACTGGCAAATCAAGTGAAGTTAAGAGGTTGTGTTTGTTTCATTAGGTCTAGTTGTTATCTGGGCTGCAGCCACAGGACTCACCAGGTTCAGCTTTTGAAGGTAAATCCCCGAGATAAAAACTTGAGATAGTTGACTCTGCATGCCAGCCAACAGCTTCTGCGATATCTCGTATCAAACATTCTGTTTGGATGTGAGGTTCAAAGAAATCGTTTTAATTTCATAAGCTGCAATACTCATAAGGCAGTTTTGATCATTGATGATACCAGAATATGCAGAGCACCTAACCAGCTTAAGCCAAAATGACAGCTTGAGACATGATATCCTGCTTTCTTGCCTTCATGGGAAGAATGGGTCTTTTGTGGTTGCCATGGCTTGTAGTAGAGCTTGAAGGTACAGACAGGATCTGGCATGGCCGCTGCTCTCAACTTATCTACAGACAAGAGGGAGTATATGCCAACTCTCTGACTGCCCACTGACAGTGACTGAATCTTGGCCATGATACCTGGATGTGTTATAAGGATCATCAAACCATCCAATCTGAAGTGAAGATAGTTTGGGTTGACTTAAAGGGCATACAACTCACTCACCCTGCAAGTTGAAGCTAAAGGTGTCATGAAAAAGGTTTTGTATGATAACAGTTTCAGCGAGATCCTGGCTAATGGCACAAACTTCTCTAACTGACCCATGTTAGGACCCAGGGGATATACCTTTTTGGAAATATGGTGAGTGATTTTCATCTATTCAAATAAAAATTGGCTAGTAGGTCTGATGTCTCTTTATCATGACTAATACCTCCTCTGCCAATGTGCCTGGATGTGTCATAATTGGTGTCAACTTTGTAGGGCCAGAGGAAAAAGTTGCCCAGCTGAGGGTTCAAAGACCTAAAAAGGTCAATGGTACTGACTCTACACCAGTCCCAAAAAACATACTACTTTCTCTCATAAGTGAATGGAGGGCCTTCTTGCTCTTGAGATACTCTCCTCAATCAAAGATCTGAATTCTTTCTCTTGCAAGGCTGTCCTCACAAGAACCAAGCATGAAGACATCAGTTGAGGCTGGGCTGAAACACCTGCAACCATGGTTATTTGAGGAGATTCAGTTTGGCTGCAATCTACCTGGGTAGGTCTATTGCTAGCAATAGTAAATTGTTGACCCAGAGCTTGCCACCTCTGATAGACCCAGAGCTTGCCACCTCTGATAGACCCAGAGCTTGCTACCTCTGATAGAAGCTATCATAATTATCTTGCAATTCTGACACTGCATTTCCTGTATTAATTTTCATATTAAGACCAAGGGGGAAGTAAACAAATGCCCATAATCCCTCCCATCTGAATGACAACACATCCTCGGTCCAAGGTGCTGGATCCAGGACTGGTGAGACAATGGTGGGCAGCTTGTGGTTCCACCTTGCTGCAACAGGTTGATCATCAGATTCCCCAATGCACACAAATCTACTGAAGAAAATGATGGATGAAGGGACCATTCCATAGGTATAACCTGACCCTGTTGGGCAGAACATCAGCTACAACACACAGAGTCTGCCGAAAATGTGTCTGATTTGCATGCTATCTGGAGTTAGTAACACCAATGAAGAAATTTCCAAACCATTGAGGATGTAGGTCACCACAACAAAATTGTTTGACATAAACAGGACCAACTTCCTCCTGAGTAAGTCTTAAAACTGTACCAAAGCCTGGCAGAAATAGGTTGATCCACTGTGATCAGAGTCTGACACACACACAAATAGGCAGTCTGTGAGCAGTGGGAGTGCAAAATCAGTGTTGGGAAACAGGAGGATTGTGGGTAGAGAAACTTAGTTTCTTACCTCCAGTGTAAAATTGCCTCACAGACTGAATAGGCTGTTGTCTAATGCCATAAGGTTGAGATCTGCATGACCCTCCTGGCGTAAAGTATTCTTTTCTCATGACAAGCCTGTCATTTCTCCATTGTGGCAGGGACGGCAGGTTCCTACACAATACAGGTCAAGTGGCCAGCTGAAGGGCTAGTTCCTATGCTGCCCACCTTCAAACTTCTTCCATTTCTTGCTACCAAACAGCTATGGTGACCTGAATGGAGTGGTCCTTAAAGCCAGGGCTTGATGTGGTTAAAGCAATATGGCATGTAAACACACATCATGACATATCAAGTCAAGATTGGCAGAGGTAGCCAACTCATTAGCCACTGTATGATGAGCTCGCTGGTAATGACCTGACCATCGATGTTGGTCGGCCAGTTTTTCTGGCATCAGAAAATCAGAAAATCTCTAATAAGGCCAGATCCAGCATGGAGGATGTGTCAACAATGTTTCAAACCAGCTTCATTGTGGCAAGAAACACATTCTTAACCACCTTGCAAAACGGTGAGCAGGCCTGGCCCTAGGGCAAGGTGAATGAGGCAACCGCCTTTGGCCCCGCACTTCTCGACAATGCAATTTCTTTGCTTGGGGCCCCGTGCGCATCGTTCCTGCCTTGGGCCCCACATGCTGCCTTGGGCCCCACACATCCTAGGGCCGGGCCTGACAGTGAGACAGACATGCTAACTGCTGTTATGTTCTTATCCAATGCTGGAAATTCAGTATGGTAGATTGAGGTAGATTGTAACAGCTCAATGAAAATGTGACTGGTATCTGGGTTTTTTCATCTGCATGACACTCATGGTGTAAAGCATTCTTTTCTCCTGACAAGCCTATCATCTTTCCATTGTGGCAGGGACAGCAGGTTCCTACACAATACAGGTCAAGTGGCCAGTTGAAGGGATAGTTCCTGAGCTGCCTGCCTTCAAACTGCTGCTATGTTCTTATCCAACAGTGGAAATTCAGTATAGTAGATTGAGGTAGATTGTAACAGCTCAACGAAAATATGACTGGTATCTGGTAGATTGTAACAGCTCAATGAAAATATGACTGGTATCTGGTTTTCTGAAAAGAAGGCTTTAACATTCCCTGGACCACAAATACATTTTAACAGCTGATCATTAATCTCCTTGAGTTCTGCTGACTGGTAAGCAGACACAAAAGAGACTCATCATCAATGTTGACCAAAGCTTTGATTATATAGTCATCCATGGTGGTAGTTGGTAAAGAGCATTCCAAAAGCCAGCAAAACCCAGTATATCTCTTCAACAGCAGCTTTAAAATTACAGTCCATCCTCTTCATGGTCAGATCAGAGAAGGGCTATTGCTCATACTCACTACTCTTGGTATTCATCTACTACCATTTCGGGATAAACTATGAGGTAATGATGGACAATGACATCATCCTAAATAAACCGATGCTAATATCCTGTGGACATGCAATAAAAATAGAAAAACCCAGTACTGCTGGACGATTTTGTTGCACCTGGGCAAACAAAAGATTAGCCAAGAGAATGGTTGTCCCGGTTGTCCGACGTGTGGAAGCTAGACTGGTCAGCGTCAGTACCACTCATTTTGGAAGCCTGGATAGATTTTCCATTACTCTCCCTGTACCAATCTGCATATGTGACCACTGGATTGGCTATAAGAACAGATATTTTAATAAGATTCCCATCCTTATATGCATGAAGCCATATGTCTAGCTAAATGTTGGATGTAGCACTACGATCACCATATTCATGTCTGGGGTGGGATGGATGACTAGATGGATGGCCGGTTCAGCTCTGGAAAGTGAGACTGTACCATTTACTGGATCCACTGTTGATCTCACAAATTAATATAAGGAAGTGAGTACAGCTGGCAGCCACCAGATACTAAATATATAGTAGGTACGTTAAAACACTATTAAATCCTTTATAACCAGTTTTTAAAAGGGATTAAAATAAATATTTTGTTACAGTAATGAAGCTTTGTTATGAAATAGCTGAGCTTTCTTGTTCACTAGGAATGTATTAGTAAGAAAACTTGAAAGGGGACTTTCTCCATCACATGTAGCTTTATTTGTCATTGGGCCCTTAATTACTTTAATTTTCTGTTTAACACAACCATGAAGTCCCCAAAAATTGGTATCCCATGAAAAAGAAATCACAGTATTTCTATAATAGCTGGTTTACCAAAAGTTTGTTATAGTAAATATTTTATCACTTGCCTGACTAGATGACAGCATTTTTAGAGATTGTTCAACATCTGAAATGCATGTACAAACACAGATGGACAGAGGTAAATACCTGACTACTGTCATGGTGGGGCATAAAACTGATTCATGTGCCTTCTTTTCCGCTCATACAAGTAATCCTAAGAAAACATGGTGGATTACTTCCTGATACCTTAGCTATCTCTATGTTCTCCAGGCTCCCTGTGATTGTGATGGGTCGAGGGCCATCTCTGTAGCTATCCCTTGTCCTATCGATGTAGATCTTTGTGTTTGTTGCTCGAGATATCTGCCGCACAGACTCTCCATTACGTCCTGTGATAAAAAACAGTTTTGCAGAATACTTTCTCATTTCCAAACCAAACTATGTTTAGCTTTGACTAGGTAGTTTGTTTCTTGTTATTAGATTCAGTGATGAAATGTATTGTGACATGAGGAAACAAGAGTCCCACACACAGACTGACACTCTACTGGCCTAAATAAAATTATGGGAATCCACAATAAAAAATTGTTACTTCAGTCCTGTTATTTCTTTTCAACTTAGAAACTACAAGATATCTATGATCTTGGGTATATGATCCTGAATTAACTATTCTATGCTTTTGGGGATACAATTTTAAACTAACCATGCTATGCTGTGAGGTATATGATTTTCAAAAATCTTCAAGACAAAATCTTGCAATTCTTAAAGATCTTGTTGTCAGCACTGCTGCCTGAATGGGATACCAATGTCTGACAATCTGCTCACACAAGCAAATCTAAGGGTCCAACAAATTTCAGCATCAACTGGTAGCCTAAAGGGCTCTCAGGAAAAATACCAGGTAGCCCAAGCTGAATACATTAACACACTGAAGACGTTTTAAAAATAATAACCGAGTTTGCTCAAGGACACCTTTTCCATTTATGAAGTATCTAAATAATTGTTATTTTTCATATATTTAAAAAAACATGAAGAACAAGTTGATACAAATGTTACGTCTAGGCTCGTACAAAAGTAACAAAGAAAAGAGTGAAGCCAACAAGCTTTGTAAAATTTAACAAATAATTTATTTCCCTAGAAAAACAAGGTAAAAATATGAAAAAGGACTTATGGTTTTTGAATCTAATCCAAAAAGTATTCCTAGAATTAATAAATATAAGTCCTATCAATAAAAAGTCCTAAGTGAACCACAGTTCGAATCCTGATGAAGTTCCAAGATGGAAGGCGATGACGTCTTCTATAATCTGCTTTGTGTTGATGTGTCCTTGTTGAATCACCACGAATAATAATCCGGCTTTAGAGTTCCGAATAATTTTCAGTAAATGTCTTTGTCCATGAATTCTAATGAACACTAGTAATTTCCAGGGAAAATAAATTATTAATTACAAAAAATAGAAAAATTCAAATCAAACTGGCAACAGCCAAAATACCTTTGAGCTCCAAAGGTATAAATTTATGACTGAACTAAATCCCTATGATACGTCAGTTTTAACTCTAACAGAAACGCAATTCAGACCCTCCTGATGGGGTCACGTGATCACTTAGTCCAAACGGAGCAAAAAGACTATAAGCCAAGTATGCCATGGACAGCTTTGATTCTACTAAACGAATCTTAGTATAAGATTGGATTAAAAAAATTTTTAAAAAGTTGTTCACTACAAAACTTGAAACTAGCTCTGAATCTAGGTCACCGATTGATACAATGTTTCAAGCTACTGCTTGTTTATCAGGCTAAAAAGAACTGAACTGTATTTTCTGGAAAAATGTCAATTCCAGTGAATAAAGTTATCAATTCAATAACATATTAAATAAAATAAAAATAAATAAATTTAAAACTAACAAACAAACAATTTAATTACATATACATAACACTATCATACAGCAGTCACTGAGCTGTCTGATTTAAATATATGCTAGTCTAGACTAGAGGTGCATGGTTTCACTTGTATGCAGTTTATTACAGTATTTTTTCTGGAAGTATGTACGATGGTACTTTTTCAGTATACTGGTATGTTGGCAGTTTGCATCAGTAAGAAATTCACAGAAATTCCCAAGGAATCTTGTCACAACTTGAATATTAACTGAGTTTTCTTTATTAATGACAAAATAGTTTTAAAAATAATTTCTTTTTTGAATCAGTTGTATTTGTCACAAATTAATGATGAATACTACAAATACAAAGATTTTTTTAGATGTAAGACAGGTGTCAAGTATGCCAATGCAGTGGCCAAATGGAATGTGGAGTAACCTTTTGGAAAAATTTCAGATTAAAATAAAAACAAAAAAGAAACCAAACACATCATGTTTAGTTATATACTAGAATATACAAATGTGTTAAGTATATGTATTCCTTTGTAAGACTGTGAATCATCCTACAATTTTCGGAAGTCCACTAATTATTTCCTTGGTTCTTGAGTAAATTTGTTTTATAATTACTGGGCCTCTCTAATAAAGAAATTGCTAGAAAGTTGTAGACTTCAGTAATTACACTTCGTTTTTTATCTAGTGTCTCTCCATTGCCAGCATGACATCCTTCACAGTATCAGCTATAGTGTAATCCATTTTTTTTCTCACCCATGCGACAGAAGAATCTAGCTGTTTTGCTAACCTTACTTTTCTTATCTCAGTCTGGTTGTCTCAGACAGGTCATCTCAGTCTAGGTGTCCATGCGCTTGGAACTACTTTTAAAAAAATAAACTTTGTTGTCTTCTGCTATGCCTGACGTAGTTGTTCTAAAATCAAACAACAACAACAACAAACAAATATATAACAAAACAACATAGTAACTTAAGGACTCTCCATTTTTGAGAAAACACCATACAAAACATTTCGAAAGAGACAGACACATACACGCACACGATGTTGAGCTTTTTGGTATTATGATAGTTCGGTCCACACAGCATAGTCAGTTTTATCCTATCTGCAAGCCTGACTCAGTACATTTTCAGGTCAGTGTCATTAAATGTAGCTAAAGCTACCTAACTAGTTTTAAATACTTTGTGTGAAACAAATTATATACTCTTAGCTACATTTAATGACGCTGACCTGAAAATTGACTGTGCTACAGACAGGATAAAATTCTCAATGCTGTGTGAAATGAACTAGGACAGAAAACAACAATCTATGTACATAGCCTATAGACCTATACATTTTGTAGTCTTCCAACGCTCTTAACAACGACAGAAAACTTAGTAACATCCAGAAATGTGTTATGTCAAACATGCTTTATTCTATCTTTGTCAAGCATCTCCATTGCGCCCCAGTTGAATCAAAAATATACCTACAATATTTAATGACAAATAATGCACTTACCAGCCAGAAGGAATCATTTATCCGTCAACACATTGATCCATAAGCAAATTTCACTGTAACACTTGCCATATTTCCAAGACAGAAAAATAAATTTTCAAAGAATCAGTGAACTTGAAAGTTTAGCACATGGTTATCCGCTGGGGTCCATATTTGGAGGGTCTTTTATGCACGAAGATACTTTTACAATCAATATTAATTACAACACAAGTATGTCGCAAACAGTTTCACCTCCTCTAAAGAAAAGGTGAGTTATAAATGATAGTGACACGGATCTCTAATTACCTGTGAAATAACCCAAGCACGGACACTCATGCTACATGTATTTACACTACAACAGAGCTGTGGGCCGAGAACAGTTTCATTATGTATAATATAATTTTCTAAATTGGAACTAATGAAAATGAAACATTTTCTTGTAATAAATATTAACTATTTATTGTTAATTTCATATAACATCCATATATTAAATGTGATAATACCTAAAAACTATGCAACATTTAATGTTGTTATTTTATTTGACTCATGCATAAAAATTGTGTACTTCGGATGACACGTCACGCCATAGTCCTCATTAACATATTTGTATTAATGCACTGCATGTAAACATTGACACGTGAACTATATTGCACAAGGGAGGAGTTCTTTCTTACTTTAAAGGATAATTTTGGGTGAGAAAAATAATCTATGTTGGGGTCTGGACCAAGATAAGGAAATCCCAGTCACGGGGTTACATTATATGTCGGCAAGCCTCATGGGGAGGCAAATAATGTAACACCTTGACTGGGATTTCCTTGTCTCGGTCCAAACCCCAACACAGATTCTATATATCTAGCGTCTCTCCATTGCCAGCATGACATCCTTCACAGCAGCAGTGTAATCTTAATCACCCAACTTAGATGACAATTTATAAAATTATTAACATACACATAGCAAATTCATCTGCCATAATGTACTGGCCATTTAATATTTGGGCATGGGAAGGGGGGGGGGCTGTGATTTTCTTTAGATCTGAAATATTTTCTTTTCTTTTATCTCAAGATAACTCTTTTCCCCCCAAATATAATGGATAAAATATGGGGTTATTTTGCAATAAATCAGGGCAAGATATTTTTTCCAGCAACTGACAGATGGAAATTAAAGAAAAAATTGTAAGGGTCCACACCAAAGAACAAAAACTTGTTGGTCCCTAATATAACTGGAGTATACCATGGTACATGTCATGGTACATTAAGAAATACTGCTGTATACTACAGTACAAGATGTTTCATGGTTCCTAGCTCTAGTCTAGACCAAGTAATCTGGTAGCCCTCTTAAGTTCTGGGCACAAGAACTATTGGACCCTGTTTGAACTAGGCTAATACTATCTATGATGGAGTTGGCCTTAGGTAATCACAGCTGAAGGAGTTACTTCATTTGTCTTCTGTGTGGCTCTGCTAAGAGGGTAAAAAATATCATTCCAAAACTATTTATTCTTTGTCTTGAAACAAAGCACCTACTTTCATTATATTTCTCATCAATATGTACTTATAAGAGGCATTACAAACATCTATTGAACACTGACTGCATGAGTTATTGATTTTCTCATCTCACCCAGCTCCTACCTCAACTCATGACTCAAACTGAACCCTAAAGATTCAATGTAACAGCAGAATTCCTACCTGAACCCACTGCTCTAAGAACAGTATAAATATAATTTTTCTGCAGACACAAAGAGTGACAGACACAAAAATAACTGAATTTACAGTAGGAACATATATAAGGTCCAACACAATGTCAGAGGCAAACCCAACCTCTAATACAACCCAAGGTAGCCCAACCTCTATCATAATGACAGAGGCAGGCACAAACCCTAAAATAAAGGCAGAGGCAGGCCCAACCTATAATATAACCCCAGAGGAAGACCCAACTTCAAACATAATCCCAAAGGTAGGCCCAGTCTCTAACATATTCCCAGAGGTAGGACCAAACTTTAACATAACCTGAGAGGCAGACCTAGCTCCTTATATAACCACAGATGCACAGCCAACCCTTAACCTAACCCCAGATGTAGACCCAACCCCTAATATGACCCATAAGTCAGAACCAACCTCTAACATAACCCAAAAGGTAGGCCCAACATCCAACATAACCCTTGAAACAGGCTCAATCTCTAACATAATCCAAAAGGTATGCCTAACAGCCAACATAACCCTTGAAACAGGCCAACCTCTAACATAACCCCAGAAGAAGACTCAAATGTAACATAACCTCAGATGCAGGTCCAACCCCTAACATACTTCCAAATATTGGGGTCATTTCATAACCTTGCATCAATGATATTTTCTTTCTCAACATATTCATTGAAGAAAAACTGCTACAGGTAGACAAGTAAAACCATCCCTTTATTATGATCATGTATACAACAAACAAATGGCACATGGGCATCACACATTATTTTAGATGCATCTATTGATCATCCCTCAAAAGCATTGTTTACAGAACTAAAATCATTCACAATATATAAAAGGATAGATTTTCACAAGGCAGTTCTTGAATATAAATGCCTACATGGAGCTACACCAGAGTATCTTCAGGACTTATTCAGGCCTTTTTCAACACAGTATCAGTTGAGATCAATGTCACATGGAAACCTTCTAGTACCAAAACCAAGAACAGAGTAATTTAAAAACAACTTCCAATACTCTGGCCCAGTTCTGTGGAACAAGCTTCCACTGCATGTAAAATCAGCTGAAAATGTTACCATATTTAAGAAATATCATAAGTATGTATGTGTTTCAAATAGATTATAATGGAATTTAGTATTTTAATATTAAGCACATTAAAATAAACAGTAATTAGTGTTATCTTTCATATAATGAACATTTTTATACTGTTCTTAAGAGGGCCTTAAAGGATAATAGTCTTTGATTAAACAAGCCACCCGCTATAAAGTATTATTATTATTATTATTATTATTATTATTTTTGTTGTTATTATTATTATTATTGTTGTTATTATTATTATTATTATTATTATTATTATTATTATTATTGTAAATTACTTTTTATCCTGTGTGTCTGACAAGCTGCTATATCAGGATTTAGGTGTTAATTACACTTTTGATGTATTAAATCATGTAAGATCTCTACCTGGACATGTTTCTAATCAAAATCATACTTACCTATAATTCTACCAATACATTTTGCGGGTACATGCATCTCAGTGGTAACTTTAACTGGTTGATCATCTAGAATTTTACGAACAAGACATTCAGCAGTCTGTGCACTTTCTGGAGTTCCTCTAATTAGGATTGTACGATCTTCATCCTCCTTCCCACTGTCATCTTTAAAATTGATTCTTGCACCACTAGTCTCCTGCAACTGAATTTTGTATCATCATTATTTTTATTATTATTATTATTGTTCTTCTTGTTGTTATTGTCAAAATTTGCATTTTTAGTATAATATATGGTTCCACCTCTCTGTCACCTTTAAAAGTGATCTACGGTCTGATATTAAATGTCAATTTTATTATTATTATTATTGTTGTTGTTGTTGTTGTTGTTGTTGCTGGTATTATTATTATTATTATTATTATTATTATTATTATTATTTTTACAATTACTGAAAATGGTCCATTGTGCATGTGCCTGTTATCCAAACTTCACACTAAACCAATAGTACAGGAGGGGAGATTCCTGAATGTGCATCTTTTTCCCTCAGAGCTTGCAATTTATTTTACCAATCAATTATTTAGATCACTTAAGTAGTTTCAATATCTGTGTTTAACTGTTGCATTATTATTATTATTATTATTTTTATTAATGAAGTACATCTATTAGTTTTGAATCATAGGCACCACTGCAAACTTAAATTTGTGACTCTAAAAAAAATGAAAGTACCAGAAATAATGCTTTGAAAATACTTGGAATAACAATGTCATAGTAGTTTGCTTTGATGTAAGTGACCTTTTCTAAGTACATGTTTATCTGATTATGGTAATCATACTGATATAGCACTGTAAAGGGCAAGTGCACATCAAAGAACTATACCAGTAATAGTTATAAATCCTCTTTAGTTTTCAAAACAGTTACATGTAAATGGTTTTAAAAAAGTTAATGTTGTAGAACAAAGGGGTAGTGGCAGTGGCATAGCCTGCCAACAAAATTCCTTCTTCACCCAACCTAGGGTTTAAACATTTAACTGTATTACTGCCTGACATATCTACCAATTATAATCCAAAAGATGTGGAAACAACCAACTTGCCAAAGTCAACAGGAATGAATCATGTGTTGAAATTACAAGATGCATTAATTTAGAAACACAATACTAAAATGTATCGCTGATGATCTAGTTGGACCTTTATTCAGCAATTTAATTTATATTATGGTAATTCTATAATGAATATATAATCAGTTATGTGAACATATGACAGTTATGTGCTTTATCTAGCTATAAAGATCAGTGTGTGTGTGTGTGTGTGTGTGTGTGTGTGTGTGTGTGTGTGTGTGTGTGTGTGTGTGTGTGTGTGTGTGTGTGTGTGTGTGTGTGTGATTTTGGATTTTTAACGTAGCTTTAACAATTTTTCAGTCATATCGCTACGATGTCTGCAGAGTGGCAGTTTATAGTTATATCTAGCACTGGGGCATCAAGCCACAGACATGTAACATGATGTCCCACCAAGTCACATTATCCTGACACCAGACCGACCAGTCCTAACACTAACCTCTTAATGCTGAGCACCAAGCAAGGCAGCTGTTAGTACCAATTTTATAAGTCTTTTGTATGACCTGGCCGGGGTTTGAACCCACAACCTCCCACATCCAAGGTGGACACTCTAACCACTAGGCCAATGGAGCGGTCCATATATAAATATCTTTCAAAACATCTATGTCTTTTTAAAGTGATTACAGCAAGTGATTGTACAATCAGTAAAACAAGATATCTATGGAGCATCTGACCTAAATGTGATCTGGAAAAATGATGTATGGTAAATATGATGCAAAAAGTAAAATCTGCTCATAATATTTGTAGGAACAAAGGTATATGTGACTCTAAGCACAATTTGCATGCAGTAAGTACTGTACACTATATAAGTCTATTTTTGGTCTCATGTTAAGCACTAAGCAGCAAGGAACTGTGAAGTCTTTAATTATCTTTATTTGATACTGGAGAAATCGGAAAATGTGCACATACAAAATAACAAGAACAATATAAAAGCAATCATAGTAGTTTATAACAGTTTATTGACAAGGTAATTGAACAGGCACTGGTCAGGGACATGGGGCAATCATGCTGATTATGTATCCAAATTCTGTGTCTAGAAGTATCTGGGACATATAAAAGGTTATATTTATTCATGCTTACAGGTCTTGGGATACAAAAGATAATAATTCTTATTTCATGTCCCAAGACTGACACTCATTATGGAAGCACAGGCATTGTCACCATATTTGTACTCCCATCATCAGATGTTTGCCTAAACAAGATGTTTGAGGCAAACATGCAAAATGCATTCACACAGTTCTAATAAATACAGGATAAAAGATGAGACAATGGCAGAAACCTTTCCCTAAAGACTGATTTTATCAGCCAACAGGCAATCACAGCAAGATGGTCAGAGATAATAGTGAAATGTTTTAGATTTAATGCAAAACAAGGCTAGCAATGACAATGATAATGACAAAGAATTTGCCAATGATGACAATTACGGCGACAATACAATAATGGAAGATTTCAGCACTCTGTTTGAAGACTGGTGAATAGGAGAATGATTTCTTGGGTTTTCAGCCTTAAGAAACTGGACAGTGACATTTCAAAGGCACAGTCCTTCCCACTCAAATCAACATCACGTATGTCAATAAACCACCTATATTGATGAAAATAGAAAGTCCCAGCCCTGTGGTATATTATTACTACTAAATATGTCATGCTTAATTCAATGTCAAGATAACAAGTATGAACATGTCAAACTAAGCCCAAGGTCCCAACCTGAACAAATTCTTTGTTTTCTAATCATTTATGTTGGCAAACTCTACAATTATTTTATGTTGCCACCAGGCTTTAATGCTGCCTTACCATTAACAAATAGGCATCTGTTCGGTCCTTGAACGTTGCTTTTCATGGTGACTTCAATTGCACATGCACCATTCATCAAAACATGCCTGTTACAATCATTATAAAAACAATGCACCCTTCATCAAAAGAAATGCAATGAAATCTGATTGATGTTGCATTTTCCCAAATTATCGGTGATTGGAAAAAAATTTATTGTGTCATTCAAGTTTCATTTTCTGCTGGAAAAAAGTAACTTTATTTATGCTTATGATGGATACCAACAGCGGTGTAAAATGCAAATTAAATTTATCTGGCTGTTAAGGAAACTGAAGGGGTGGCATCTCACAAAGATGGGTGAGAAAACTTTTCACTTAAACATAACATTCTGTCAGGATGACTGAAAGGTACTGAGTTTATAAAGAAAAGATGATATTGAAGGTAAACTGCGATCCCCATAGGAAGAAGCATCAGACTGCTAAATCTGAAGATGTGCAGGAGGCCATATCAACATGGTTTCATAAAACACACATGGCAAATTTTACCTTATCCATATATTACAAAAAGATTTTTGAAAAAGCAAACAAATTTGATAAAAACATGATGTGGAGAACTTCACTGCCACAAGTGGTTCATTCAGTAGCTTTAAAGTTCGTCACATCATTGGTTACAAAAGGATTTGTAGAGAACCCACTTCGGCAAATACATCACAGCTTGATAGCTGGAAAGACAAACTTAAAGATATCAAGCAGAATTATAAGTCTGGATATATACAATACATATGAAACAGCTTTGTTCTTTAAGTGCACTCCAGGCAAGACTAACTGCATCAAAGTGAATCATGCACTGGTGGGAAGCAAACAAAAGACTGCATCTCAGTTCTCATTACATCAAACATGACTGGCAATGATAAAATGCTGCTTCTTACTGGCAAGTCTAAGAATGTACACCATCTTCATGTGGATTACCATACAAACATGAAAGCTTGGATGACACCTGATATTTTTATGGAGTGGATAAGGAAACTCAACAGAAAGATGAAAATACAATACAATCAAGAAAAACTGTCTTGCTTGTGGATAATTGTTCAGTGCATTAACATGTGGACCATCTCCAACATGTTCAGATAATTTTTCTCCAACCACACCACTCACACAACTGATGGATAAAGAAATATCCAGAACCTATTATTATACTATGAAAAACTTCTTGTCCACAAAAAAGCTGGCAGAGACTGATCAGCAAGAAGAATTTAAGAAAGATTTCCTTGGGGCTCTGTACAACTTGAGAAAACCTTGGAGGTTAGAGAAACCTGAGACCATACAGAACTGCTTTATGCATGCTTTCTTTCCTGAAAACAAGGAATTTCATGGATTCTCCCCATTAGATATCCTATGTAGTCTTTGTGAAGAGAGCTCCTAGAATTCAGAAAGATGCTGGAACAGATTCCAAGCAGCTCTAGCAGATGACAAGATTATTGCTTTCAGTCAAAATGAATTTGGTTTCAATAAAAGGAAAGGAAGACAACATAATGGATAATGATGCTGTTGTTGAGTCTGAAACAACACCTTTACCATGTGTTTCATGCATTTTCTATGTGCGATGGTTTGACCAGATTTTTTTCACAATCAAGCTAATTGGCAATATCAGAAGAAGCATTGGAAAAGTTGCAGTGACATGTACAGAGAGAACAACTGTCAAGGCTAAAACAGAAGAAGCTCGTGGTATGTATACTTAATTTGTTAGTTTTTTTTCTCAATGATTATAGGTTATGTATAAGTGTATATGTATAACTGTATTTTGGAATTGACCTAGTCCAAAATCATGTTGACTGTTTACCTGACTAGGGACACTGATATTTTTATTTTGTAAACAAATAATACATTGATGTTTTTATTTTGTAAACAAATAATACATTGATGTTTTTATTTTGTAAACAAATAATACATAGTTAAAATTTCTCTAGGAGTGTGGGTTAAATATTAGGATCATTATCAATAAAAGTAAACATGTTTATTTGGGTCTGAGTCTGTGATATTGCAATTCCATAATGAAGAACCTGTTGTACCCAATGTTTCCCATGTTCTTTATTATAAACTGTATTAACAGAGGTGATCTGTTTATAACTTAAAATGTTCTAAAAATGAACTTTGGACATACATTATGGCTCTACTTTTGTGTCTTAGTATTTTTATATAATCTTGTCTACTTGAAAAATTATTCATTCTTACAATAATATCAGAAACAGAATCATTGGTATTGTTGTGTTGAGTTTTTCAATTTGGGTGGAATTACTGATTCAAATTATTATCAGACCTGCCAACCCTAACAAGACTGTCTAAGTAAGGCAACTGATTTTTTTTCCATACGTTAGACTGGTTTTCAGTAATGTGTCACAAAACATCATATACTGCTATTGTAAAGTTGGATAACATGTATTTAAAAAGTTTGGCTTTCAAAATATGCAGCGAAAGTAAACAATATGTTCAACTGAGAGTTTGTAAAGTACACATAGACCTTATTTACAGTTCAGTTCAGCTTGTTGCTACCTCTTAGCTCGACATAATTCTTGGAATCTCTTTTCCATTTCACATGACAACGGCAATCATATTTCCTGCCACGAGGCATACTCAAATTGACAGGTAAGGTTCAATAAAAGTAACTGTGTCCCATCCTACTTTTATTCACAAGAATCTGAATACTCCTTTATATTCTTTTATACTGTTTATTACCACTTTTTAAGAAGTTTATTTTCCCTTTCATCTTCAACATCACTTGCTGGATGCCATATTTTAAAAAAATTCTAAAATCATCAGTTTGATCATGCAGATGCTTTGCATAAACAAATATGTGCAGTTTAAAGTGTCTGAGGTATTACTGTAAAGTTAGTCTGGTTCCCTAACTCCACTAAATCTAATATGAAACCTGGATCCAAATCAAACACAGAGCCAGTTGTCCAGATTTTACTGCAACAATCACATTTCCATAGTTTTGCTTTTTATTCTGTAAGTCCATATTTTAAAGGTCATTTTTGTAAGACTTACAGCAAAATTATAAGAGTTGGCAGATATGTATTATTTTCTGGAATTACAAAGTACTCAATAATAGTCTTGGACAGAAACATTAATTTGGAACTATAGTTGATTCACACAAAGAATCTATGATTATATTACTGTGATTAACTGGAAGACTGTTAGCACATCATCACACTTCAGTCCACTGGTACATTATTACATTAAAGACTACAGGCACATCAACATATATGCCAAACCCCCCCCCCAGGCATAAGCATAATTAATGCTTATATAACTGGCAAAACAAGTATAATTTGAGCATAAAAAAGGTGTAATTAATATATTACATGCCAGAATTACAGCAAGTATGAATAAGATACATTGTTACGACTAACCTGGTTCTGCAGCTGGTCAAAATACTTGTCACAAAGAGCAAGATCCATATGGATTAGAATCAGAATACAAACACAAAAAATTATTTATATTCAACACTCACTTTAACTAGTTTACCTGTGTAACTTTCGCTGAATGATTGCAATCTGGAATACTGTAATGATCATGGTCAGGTGTTCAGAGTGCAGTAATACATTATTCTCATATTCTTCTTTTAAAGTTTGTAAAGTGGTGTTGATTTGTCCTTTCTTCAGATCTGACATGTTTTGAAGTATAAAAAGATCCATCTGCTCTAACATTTTTCAACAGATAACATCCACAACTCACACTGTAAAGCATTTTACTTAACATTTGGTGCCATTTTCTTTAACAGTACAGACTGGTTCACTAACTAACTAGCTTAACAATGAAATGACTCTGTGAGGCCAAGTTCACATATGAAGGAACCCATCCGTTTTCTTAGAAATGGGTCATATACAGTTGCTGTAAGTAGCAAATAACGAAAGTTATCTTACATACTATTCTCACACAGCAGTCACCCTTTTCAGAATATTCTCAAATTTATGAGTGGAATTAAAGAGATTATAATAAAAATGACAAAAACGTTTTATTATTTTATTGTATTTTTTATTGTACAAAAAAAGCATAATCCATATAAAGTCTAGCATAAGATGTAATTTGGTGAAAACAAAAGTAATAATTACACCAAAAGCATAATGGTTGGCATGTATGCATCAACAGCTTCAATGCTGGATCTTATTTCAAACACTACTGGAATTTAATTAGAACTTTATTCATTAGGACTGGTCATAGAACTTTTTAGACTATTTGGGATTTAATTCACAATAATATACATTCTTTTTAAATTTTCATTTTCGAGTGAAAGAAATTATTTATTGAATTTTACAAAACTTGGGTTTTGTTCGGAGGTGGGGTGCACAGGCATGAATGTACAATAGAATGCCACTACTGTATATCTGACTTCTGTGCCGCAATACAGGTATGCAAAATATGACAAAGAAAGACAAAGTCAATTTTATGTGGCCTACCTCTTTTATCTTTTGTCCCTGTCGTCCAATCACAGTGCCTACTGACTTTCTTGGAATCTTCATCTCTATTAATGTGTGCCTTGAGGTCATTACCTTTTGACCTTCACCTTCTTCATTCTCTTCTGAAAACAAAGTATATACCTGATTTCAACAACTGTAATATTTAAAAAAATGTATTTAAAAATTTCTGGACATGTAAAAGTGTTGATTTAAGGCCTTATTTACCATATAAATAGAATTAAACTGCAAATAACACAGACCCTGATCTGCATGCATAATGGTCTGACTGATCAACGATTTTGTTGTTTTTCTTTTATTGATTAGTCACAGCAAACTGATCTGCCAGAGCTTGCATTTGTGCTGTTTTAAGCTTGATAAGACTTATAAGGGAGTACATTCGGTATATACAGTGAAACCCTATCTAGCACAATGTCCACAAAATGAAATTGTTTTATGTACCAGACTGTGCTACTGATGAACAGGTCAGCTGTAGAAAATGGTGCATGCCACCACCCCATGGATGGAAGAGGGTGGAAATCTATGGACTTACGTGACACAGCTATCAACCTAGTCCATATTAAACAAAAAGTACTTAAAACAGTCATTACATATTTAATTATTTTTTTAAAGTATTTGAAATCTGCAATATGAGGGTAAATATTTCAGTATGTGTACTCACCAATCAAATCTGTTTTTATCCATAATTGTGATGTGATGTGATGTAATTATGATTTTTAACGTAGCTTTAACAATTTTTCAGTCATATCGCTATGATGTCTGCAGTGTGGCAGTTTATAGTGATGTCTAGCACTGGGGCATCATGCCGCAGACATGTAGCATGATGTCCCACCCAGTCACATTATTATCATGACACCAGGCCGACCAGTCCTAACACTAACCTCTTAATGCTGAGCGCCAAGCGAGGCAGCTGTTAGTACCATTTTTGTAAGTCTTTGGTATGACTCGACCAGGGATCGAACCCACGACCTCCTGCATCCGAGGCGGATGCTCTAACCACTAGGCCACTGGAGCGGTCCCCATAATAGTAATTCCATCAAAAAGAAGCATAATTTCTATAATAAAAAAAAAAAACATTTGCAAGTCCATTCGAATCCTGACATTGAAGTTCGTGCTAATACATTCACACAAACAGGTGTTTTTTTTCCTGCAATATTCATCTTTGTTGGAAATGTCTGAAGTTTTTGATTTCTAACCAACAATAAAATGCATAATTTGGATGTAGAGTTTCTAACAAGAAACTTGTATTTAGACTTGAAAATGTTTGATTTTGGCCCCATCGTCATTAAAAATGTGTGTGTGTGTATGGACATACATTATGTCCGTATGTACATTTACTGACACCTGCATAATAATAGCCAATAAAAAATTTTAAAAAATAATGTAAACATTAAGTACTACAAGATAAATGGTAATGATATTATAATTCTGTTGTTGTTGATTGGGTGTTTTACAACACAGCAAAACAAAGTAAGTTATTTAGTACCCAGATAAAGTGACTTGCTCAAGGATGCACCACAGCAGCCAACCATGGCTGATGAGATGGAAAGATTAGTCACAAGTCACCACAGCTCTATAAAATGCATTTTAAAAATACAAAATGTAATGGCAACAAAATATAAAATCCTTAAAATATAGGGCCAAACTATACTTCACCAAAGTCCAAGATTTTCTCTGGCAGTACATGGTCAAGAAAGTTCCTTATTGAGTTCATATTAAAAAAAAACTTCTATCTCATGTACAAAATTACCTTCTTCATCACTCTTCAACAGCCAATAGAGCAGGAAGGCAGTGGTTGGCAAAGCAACTGCAAGTAGTAAAATCTTGCCTGTTTTTGTGAGTTCCAACATCTTTAATATGGCTGAAAATAGATCAACATCAGCAATCTAATATTTCAATCTATGTTCAGCTGTGTATAAGTACAAATCAATATGTATACCATATACGTTTGCTTACAAGTCCAAATGTAAACTGCACAGACCCTGATCTGCAGGCACATTATGCAACAGCAGATCTGGGTCTATGCAGTTTATCAGGAGTAGAACAAAAAATATAGATCAGGGTCAATATTGTTTGCTGTTCAACTCCTCTTATAACCAAGTACGGATGGCATCTAAAAATAAAAAGTGAATGTTCACACTCATTATAATATGATTCTGGTGTCACTGGATCCTATGACCAAAATTTAACCACTGTACTTGGACTGTAAAATGTATGACAATATGAACAGAAAGAAAACAACATGAAACATTATTATATCTTCATTTTGTTTTTAAAATATTATCATATAAATTTTAATAATTCCTACTACTCCATGGTGTGGCACATGGTTACTTGGTTGTTGCTATACTATGATATGGTACATAGTTACATGGTGGTTGTTATACCATGGTATGGTACATAGTTACTTGGTTGCTGCTATACCAAAGTATGATACATGGTTACTTGGTTGTTGCTATACCAAGGTATGGTACATAGTTACATGGTGGTTGTTGTACCATGGTGTGGCACATGGTTACTTGGTTATTGTTATACCAAGGTGTGGTACACAGTTACTTGGTGGTTGTTATACCATGATATGATACATAGTTACTTGGTTGGTGCTATACCAAGGTATAGTACATGGTTACTTGTTGTTGCTATACCAAGGTTTGGTACACAATTACATGATGGTTGCTATACCATGGTGTGGCACATGGTTACTTGGTTGTTGCTATACCAAGGTATGGTACATAGTTACATGGTGGTTGTTATACCATGGTGTGGCACATGGTTACTTGGTTGTTGCTATACCATGGTATGGTACATAGTTACTTGGTTGTTGCTATGCCAAGGTATGGTACACAGTTACATGGTGGTTGCTATACCATAGTATGGTACACAGTTATGTGGTTGTTGCTATACCATGATTATGTAAATTACATTGGTCTTGCAGTGTGGTGGTTACTATACCATGGATAATTACACTGCACTGGACTCACTATGTGGTGGTTCAGTACTTAAAGGGGAATAGCTGAGTTCTGAAATTTTAATTTGAAACCATGACTGTGAAAAAATTCAGAGTAAACAAAAGTGTTCCAACACCAATAAACATGGTTTTACCCTTATGGTAAATTTATCGATGGTCAGTGTCAATAATAATACACTTAAATCTTGGGGCAACAATTCACAAGCCCAAATACCCTGATCAACTAAAAATTATTGTTGGACAAGTAAAATTTCATGTAACCAGTCAAATAAAAAAAGAAAAACTTTGCCAGTACAGTAGATCAAAACTGACACTGTTGCCCCTTGTAAAATGCTGATGTAGCAGTTCTATGTTTGACTCCAAGTTAAGTACTAATGAAACAGTTCCATGTTTGATTCAAAGTTAAATGCTGATGGAGCAGTTCCATGTTTGATTCAAAGTTGAATGCTGATGGAGCAGTTCCATGTTTGATTCTTGGTTAACTGTTTCCCCCTGTTAAATGCTGATGGAGCAGTTCCATGTTTGATTCCAAGTTAAATGCTGATGTAGCAATTCCATGACTGGGGTTAAGGATCTTGAGCTTAGAGGGGGAAAATCAGTTGAAATTTATCATACCAATGCAATAGGAATTAGAAGCTCAGTAAGGAAGTATAATGCATGCACAATTCTTGTGACAAATGGGAAAAACATTGACAAGTAACTCATTATATTACTGAAATATGTGCAGATCATCTGCATCCTGTATGTAAATTTACTTCCTACAAATAAGACCAGAGGCATAAAGCACACATAAGCATAATTAAAAGGGTCAGTCAGCATGTTTCAACATTTTAAACAGTCATGCTTTCTAACATTTACATGCGCAAAGAGCTCTCTTCATCATCTTAAGAAAGAAGTAAAGTTTAATCATGAATTTTATATGTTGCTACATTTGTCTCATGAACAAAATCCAGTCTAGATCTGGTTCTGTGGGGTTCAAAGCCATTTTTTTTAGCACAGCAGCCAGCATATCT
Organism: Megalonaias nervosa; assembly: GCA_016617855.1. NCBI lineage: Eukaryota > Metazoa > Mollusca > Bivalvia > Unionida > Unionidae > Megalonaias > Megalonaias nervosa. The sequence continues at coordinate 22,320 of JAECUM010004857.1, read as the reverse complement.
GGTGGAGGAAGAACCTGGGAAGAACTACCAATTTATCCAAAGGAACTATTGGCAGCCTTTCTCACCTACCCACTTTGGTTAAATTTAGATTTTAACCCACACAGCCAGAGAGGCAATGTCAGTGATTTCTAACTGCAAACACCTTACACCAGTAGGCCAGCCAGGGCCGATCAAGAAAACCACCAAAAAAAATCACAAAATAAAAAAATTCTCCCTGAACAAAGTTATTTTTCGCTTATTTTAAAATACACTGTTTAAGACAAGAAACTCTAGCAAATATCCAGATATCGTAATGTCCATTTTTTAACACAAAAAATAGCTCATGTGTAAACTGGACACTTCAGAATTTTTTATACTTCTACCAAAGCATAACAATTCCATATGATTTATTGTTTCTTCAAATCATACTGAAATAAACCCTGTGAAAGAAAACTTACATGTGGAAAATTAATTTATTACATAATATTCAAAACTCTTAAAAGTCCTTGATCAAACTTACACAATGATTAACTCCCTTTCTGCTCAATAAGCAAAATTTGCAAAAATATAACATATACATGTATTGTTTTAAATATTATCAAGGTCTTTTAATACTAAATAACTGTTCTTAAATGATTTTGTGGCTCATCCCATGTTAATATTTGTGATCTTTACAAGTCCAAATAGTTATCTTAATAATTCATATCCCAAAAAACTGCATAATTTAAATTTTTACTTTTTCTTTTTATAACTTTCACAATACTTCAGTTAAATATTATACACAAAAATAATACATGACCTGTTAAATACAGTTCATTGTTTCATATATCATATATCAAAAAGCTGTACAATCATCATTTCATACAAGCTGCAATATACAAAATAAAAAGCAAAAATGAACATCGATATAATGGATACACATAGCTTTGTAAGCCATATACTCCCAGAACCGAATAATTAATGTTTTTGCCTTTGGTAGCCTCAGTGTTGTTTATTTTTAAGCCCTAGTGAATTTAGGTAAAAACAGGATGTCAAAATGCACATATTCATTTGATGGCAATTTACCAGCTTTTTTTTATCTCAGGATATTTTACTGCAGATTACAGAAACGTTCCAAAGAAAAGAAATACAACAGTATCCCGTGGCACTTCATTCTATATCATTAATTTCATTTTACAGCAAGTGTTATGTGTAGGCTCGTACAAAAGTAACAAAAGAAAAGGGTGAAGTCAACAAGCTTTGTATATTTAACAAAATAATTTATTTCCCTAGAAAACAAGATAAAAATATGAAATAGGACTTACGGTTTGTGAATATAATCCAAAAATTAATCCTAGAATTGAAAAATATAAGTCCTATCACTAAACAGTTCTAATTGAATCCAGGTTCGGATTTCGATGAAGTTCCAATATGGAAGGCAATGACGTCAGATGAGGTCGTTTGTACTGATGGCACCAGTTCCTCGTTGAAACACAATTTATATAGTTCTGTATAGAATTCCAGAATAAATTTCCACTAAATGTCTTTGTCCCAGAATTTTTATAAAGAAAAGCACTTGTTTTGTTTTCCAGAGAATATGAATTATTAAATCTCAAAAAATAGATGAACCTCAGAACAAACTGGCATCAACAATAAAAACACCTTGAGCTCTAAGGTGTAGGAATACGACTGAATAGATCTACTAGCAAATGGCTGTTTTAATCCCCGATTTTAGATCACACGGTGACTCACGTGACAGGCTACATGATCATTAATTTGAACAGCACAGTAAAAAAAATGCCAATTATCACGTAGGCATGAATAGCCCTATCTAAGAATCAGATTCCCACACTGGAAATAAATTAAAAAAGAAAGGCTGTGTACAACTCAGCTAAGATGTGGGCCGAACATGACCTTGGTAATAGCCAATCGTTTTCATTCAATGTTTACAAACGTCTCAACCAAGGTGATCTAAAAATAGTGATAATGCAACTGTTACATTCTAACCAGGTCAAGTGAATTTTAAAAAAAAAACGTTCAAATCCAGTGAAAATTATTATTACAATAAAATATGATGAAACAAAAATAAAATTTTAAAAAATTTAAAACTACCACACAAGCAATTTAATTACATATTCGTAACAGCAAGATAAACTCCTGCAATGCAACAAAATTACATGCTGCTACAAAAATGATGTTTCCTCTTTCATCAATCTGGTTACACAATAATGATGTTTTACTTGATACACTAAAGAACAATTTCCTTATGAAATTGGTGTACATATCAAATCAGATCAATCCTTAACTTTATCATCAACTCAACCAGAAAATAATCTTCCATACATATAGATAACATACATAATCTTAATAAATACATACTAATAACAACTGTAATCTTCCATGCATATAGATAACAGTCATAATCTTAAATACATACTAATACCAACTATAATCTTCTTATTTCCTAATCACAAACAATAAACTGACAATGATCAATACTGATAACTGAAACAAGACCTGTCATGTGCACCACATAACTTACAACAATACAATAAAATCCTATTTGGCTAAATTTATCAAACCACTACTAGACATTTACAGTGGTCCCTCTCATGAACGGCCCCCTAACCAGCAACCACCCACTTTTTATGGCCAGAATCCCTTGGTACCAATGAGTTTGTGTCCAAAAGTAACCCTCATGATAGGCAACCCTTCTAACATGACCAGTGGCCAGCATATTAGTGCAAAAATGTCAAATTCAACCTCACAAGCAGCCACATTTTATTTTAATATGTATCCAGAACCAATATTTAATTAAGGTAAGGTAAGTAATCCGATTATCTTTACTGATGTCTGTTTCCCGATGTCAGATTTTTGTTACTGAAAGAAGCACTGGCTAAAGTACGTGTACCACTAAGGTAAATATTATATTATTAACCACCAACACCAATGTTGTCATAGGGTGTTGGACTTCATGCAGTGGTCGAGTTCTTCTCTTTGAAGATTATGACCAGACATAACTGTCAAGAACATAACATGGTCAACATAGGATAAATATGCATTTTGTGGATTAACACAGAAAGAAAATAACCTTGAACAAAACAGGGTACCCAAGACCAAAAACATGTGACAGTACCTGCCTGTATCACTTCCATTATAAATGAGGCATTTCATTTACCCTACAAAAGTTTCATCTGCATAATTAAATTGCAGCACTGTGCAATTAGCAACATAGGAATATATTGTCACTAATCTTTAACATGTCATCATGTAAACCGAGATTACTTTAGAAGAAAAAGTAAAAGTTATTCAACTCTAAGACAATGGGGAGAATTCAAGAGTTCTTGTTAAAACATTTTATCTTGGAAATACTCAAATAAACAACATCTTAACAGATAAGGAGAATATTCGGCAGCAGTAGGAAAATGGAGTAAATGGAAAGATAATGATTGTAAATGCAAAGCAAAGTATCTACTAAGATTTAAATGATGTTTTTTAATGATCTTGTAATGCGCATGCCAACAATACACTATCTGCATTTCACGCTTAAGAATAGGGGTGAAACAATTCATCAATATATCAATGCATTGATACTTTTCCTGTTATAATAAAAATATTGATACAAGGGATGTAGAATCGATACAAAACGATTCTTACAGTATGCAAGCTATTTTAGTCTTCACCAGTCAAGAACAATTATTATTAGTTTGCCTTGTTATTCTTTAAATTTAGAATTCATCTAAAACAGTATTTGCAGTCACAGGCACTCATTTTTGTTAGTAAAAACAAAAAAAGACGATTGATAATACTTGCTCGCCATCTAGAATTAACACAAGGTAACATGGTCTGTAATCTGCTCCCCCTGTGTTAACCCAGCAGCACGTTCATCATAACGATAGATTCCAAATGTGTTCCATATCCATAATGAAGTACTTTTCACATCATTAAAAACCACCTTGAATTGTATCAGGTCTACTTTAGTCGATTTGAAAGCTACCCTACCGGTGTGTCACGCAGTGAAATATGTTACAGTGAACTCTTATTAGTGGTTATAGCTTATTCCGGTCCAAGTTAAGCAATAACCACCAGTCAGAAATTAATGTAGCTTATTCTCTGCATGACAAACAGGAAGTGTTAGCAAAGTTAGAGAAACTTCGTACAAAAGTCATTAACTGATACATAAAGTACTTAAACAGAGACGCTCTTAGGGTGCGCGATTGTGTGAATAGTACAAAATTTGTACGAATTCACACAGCAATGAGCGAGAATTCCTGCAAATTAGTTGAAAGTGCGGCATATGAAAATGTTAATTTTTTATTTTTATTTAACCGTTCTTATCACAACATCTGCTTTTTTAGGTAGGCAACAGTTTACACATCTGGGTTCTTCAAGCATGACATGAATGGTCGTTAAACTAAATTCGACTGGCACATTGTGCCCTTAAATAAGCATTATTGCATAATTTGAACCTTCCATCAAAGAAGTTTAGAAAATGTGTATTTAAAATACTGGCTACCTAGAAAACCGAAAATGTCTGATTCTTAACGTGATTCACCTTCAGATTGCGATTTCGTTTGGCAAATACTGACTGATGATAGTGATGATGACACTAATTTTTTAAAGTTATGAAGTATATCGGATTATTGGAGCTGGTAAAGTGTTAATGGAAATACAAGTTAGTGATTTTGAGTCCGAAAATGGTGTTAGATACGAGTCAGATATACATGTTACATGGACAAATATAGATGGCATGAAGGTCAGTCTCCCTTTCTCAGGTATTTCAAAATTAAATGAAGAAAGTGCAGAATACAGAGCGTAATAAAAGATTCAAGAAAGTATGTTGTTAGTGAAAAATCATATTTTGGAGCAGATGTATCCAAAAGATAGTACCTGTGAGCTCTGGAAAATTGTACATAACATCCATAAAGATCAGTTTTCCAACTTAATGAAGATGACAAAGCTAGTTATGTATATGCCCCTTCAGAAGGAAGCATCAAACAATATTCATACACAGACAAGTAACAGAGTATGCTCAGGAAAAATAGATTAATGTTTATACAACTAGATTTTCAAAGATTTTGATTTTAGTAAAGCTCTTAGAAAGTGCAGCAGGAAGAAAGAATGACAGCTTTTGAAGTGTTAATTAAATATTGAAATATGGCCGTTTCCTCCTCCCCCTCTTTCTTTTCTATTCCCAGCTTATTTCAGTGACAATGGGGGAGGTACTACTTAATATAAAATCCTGGCAGCATCTCTCCTTAAATTGTACATGAGGAACAAATTTGGAATGTATCTTTTTATGCAGAGATATTTAACCAGTGACTATAGGTGTCGATGGAATAAATAAAAGTAACACAGAATCAGCAGGGAAGGGGTGGGAGGATTTCAAACCACTCAAGTTTATCACCTTGTGTAGATTTTTTTATTAAAAAAAACATTATAGAATAGGACTTGGTGTTGTCAATAGTTTTCTTTCTTCACCAACAAAAACAAGTACCTGTGGTTGCAGCCATCTTTTTTGCAACTGCAGGAAATACAATGTGATAGATTTTGTTGATATTCATTCTCATTCATATGCCCAGATTTGTTCTAGATGAAATTTTCTTTGCACAAGGGAATTGCATTATTTCTTCTGTTTTGAAGATAACATAGTAATGTCTTCCAAATTTAAGCGAGACATGAAATTGGTGACAAGATATTTTCAGATCATTCAAGTAGTCTGATGGATAAATTGATCCGGCATTAAATGGCCTAGTCTGTTTGAAAGTATTTTTGTTATCTAGTCATTGATGAGAATTGCATATAAATATGGAAACACAACCAGTATGTAAACATACATAAAAGAGCACAGCCTATCTTCCAAAGATGTAAAGACCATCAAGTTCATAGGTATATCAATATTTATCATATCGCAGGTTGTGTATGGTAAACTGTATTGATACTCGACACAGGTGTATCATTTCACCCCTGTTTAAGAATAAGATCTATTAATGTAAGTTAACTTTAAATGAGTTTGTTCTTAAGACCCTTTAAACTAATGTTACTTTTAATGAATATATTAAATACTACGAAGTTACATGTAACTTTCTTACACATACATATTTCTGACAAATATAGTCCCCTTCTGGAAGGCCACCCATCTAATATGGCCACTTTTCTTGTGCAGAGGGTGTGGAAATATAAGAGGGGGACCACTGTACTGCCATAGACAAAAACAGGTATGTGCTATTCTAAAATTTGCATTACACGGTCATTTAGTATTTTTGGTCTGAGAACATTATCATATAAATTCAGTTCTTATTTTAGAAATAATGGGGAAATATTTAAGAGTCATGCATTAACTGGTTTCGTGGTGTTAACTACTGTCTCTTAATATGGGCTCATCCAATGTTCACAATAATAAATCTTGTAGACTTATATGAAGTATTTGACCGGGAAGGCAGGCGAGTACTATAACCAAATATTCAAGATAGTCGAGATATTAGATGAATTAAATCAATTCTACTCTATTTTATAATAACTACTGTTTTCAACGTAAGTGTCGGAAGTAATGTATTTGTTCGGTAACGGGTACTGTGAGCTAACGACTTCAAATTGTGAGCATCGAAAATAGGTTACACTATCGGGCAGATGTGAAACCTCGTAAGCAACTAAATTTCTTATACAAACATTTTTAAGTCGACATGAAAATTAATTTACTTTAATTGATTGTGTGCAGTGTTGCGTATAACGTGTCATGACATCCAGTCCCGGCAACGAAATATTAAAGTATTGAATTCGTGTGCTACAACATACAGGCATCGACGGCTCCGGATAATTCTAAAACCTGGGTGGCACGATTTACCCAAATACACCCAAATACTACCCAAATACACCCAAATACTGCCCAAATATACTCAAATACTGCCCAAATATACTCAAATACTGCCCAAATACTCTCAAATACTGTCTAGAAACACGCACGTGATGCATTTACTACTAAAGAAATGTTTTAATTCATTGCAATGTGAAGTTCTGGGTCAAAATGAAATACGTTAAATTTCTAAAGCAATTAGAAATTCTTTGTACGAAACGTAATGAACATCTCCAAATACCATTTGCTCAGAAATTATCGACAGAGTCCAGGACGACATATATGTTTCTAATTTGCATACTTAATTGCAGATATCTATATTCTAGAATAATCTTAATTTTTATTTGTGGGCACACCTTCGACATTTAGATATAATTAGCTATTGGCCTCGAGAATGTCCCTCCACTATGGCTCTTTGTTCGAAACATTCAAAGACTTTTATATGTTCGTGTTCCCACCCTCTATTTATGTGTTGTTTTTTCAGTAAATAATCAAAAAGAAGTATAAAAGAAAATGTATTTATATGATCGTTTTTGTTGCAGTGGTTTCTCTTCATTGCTACTTTCTTAGATGAGTCGTTCTCTGAGGTTCCTGTATATACAAGCCCCTTATTTCCTTCTCTCCCAATACTTGATAGCTTTATTCTATAAAATTAATAACTTGTTATATGTTATGTACTATCACCCATTGACATATTTGTCTGTGGATAATTCCATAAGATAATCCCTATTTCCAATGATCGTGGCCAACGATCTTCCTACCGTCCATGTTTGCTATGTATATGCTATACTGTTTTGTCTGCTATATACTTTCTGTGTCTGGATTGGCCTTTGTGTGGTCAAATTTTTTCTTTTAGTATGATACATATGCAAAAATCGTTACCTTCGGCTTTAATCCTTGGATGCATGCATATGTATATAGAATAATGCTAAGGAGAAATCCAATTCAGCACAAATGTTGATATTGCTAACACATCTATTTATAACTTGGTGTCTGATCTTTTCCAACTGATTCTTAGAATTTACTCTCTTTTTACTGCCTCTTTTCACTGTTATATTTATATGCCAAATCAGAGCCGCATGTTCAACTAAATTTCTATTCAGCCAAAATATATTTCACGTGATGAGGATCAGTTCCGGCTGTTTACTTATAAAAGGCGAATAAAACACTTATGTGATCTAATAAACAAAGTGCAAAAATAAAAAAATAAAAACTGCACTATTACATAAGTGCAAATTAAAACACATTTGAACATTCTTAATGTTTTCTTTAACCTGCAATTATTGAATAATGACCTCTTGGTACGAGTTGAATAGCAGAAAGACAACTTGGCCTTTGGACAGTCGAGGCCAGGAGTTAATTATAAATATTAGAACATGTGAACAATAATAGGTAAATTGTCGGCAATCGCATAAAATGAAATGAAAGGAATTGCCGAACAGACTCATCAAACGCAAGTGCTTCTTGTCGACGATTACAAAAAATAAAAAAAAAAAAAAACCAAAGAAAGAAAATGCCGATAAAGATGATCAAGCGGCCAGCTTTCATTTACTCAATTAATATTTGTTCACCAGTAACCTACTAAAATCAGCTTATTACAAGCTGGGAACAATACATGTTGCATCCACAGAGACCTAAAATACAATTGCTTTCTAGCAGTTACGCACAGTCTTGTCTGGACTCTGTCGTCATCGGAAAATTCTCCAATACGTGGACAATTATAGCTTTGGCAGATGCGGTTAACATGAAAATAAGAGTGATATACCCATACGCAAACGGGAAAAACGATATCGCCTACAAAATTTTGAACACCGAATTTCAACCATCTGGAGATTTTGAGAACAGACGGCAGCTAGCAATCCTTTGGTACAAGAGTGGAGACGTACCAACACCAGGACCGGGAAAGTGGTACGCGGTCAACCACTTCGCAGCTGCTATTCATGTGGTACATATGTTAGCTTATCCATCAACGGATGACAGTACTGTTGAATATGGTGCTAGCCACGAACGCAGACTTTCATCCTCCACTTCAGTGGTATCTACAGGGAGTTTACCCCCCAAAAGGTGTTGCTCTAATGTATCATTAATATCACTGGAAAGTGAATTGTCGTCATCAAACCATTTCGATCATCTTCAAGGTTTAACTGATGCGGACAGTGATAATGAAGCTATCTGTTACCAAAGAAACAGACCAGTCCCTTGCCATTGTACCCTGAGTATCGAGCGCCAACAAGTTAAGGAAAATCCAGGAAACAGGTTCTTGGAAAATGACGAACTATTTAAAACGCTTTTAAGTGAAGATGCGCCAGCAGAAAGAGTACCTTTGGGACACAAAAGCAATGTTCACGTTGTAGTGAAGCATCAACAGAGTGAAGGGGGAAAACGCAACGACTTTCCCGACGACTGTGGGCCATGGGACTCAAACTCAGGCACCACTGTAAACCAGGTATTCGTCGTAACCAAGGACAACAAATTAAAAAACATTTTCAAGAAAAATAGTCAATTTTGCCTGAAAAAGATCGTGGAAAAAAGGTAACATATGCTTCAATTGATCCTCAACCCACCGATATTATAACTCTTCATCGCTACTACACTAAGCTAAAAGACAACGAGAGCTACAGGAAGAGAGTTACTACTGTAACTGAAGCACCCGAATGGCTTAGCCATTTAAAAACCCTTGCAGTGATTGAATATTTAGGGGTAAAGAATTCAAATTCAAATCATCCGCATGGAAACTCAAAAAGCGGTGAATCATACACAAGAACGGATCCACGTATCCTCCAAATGGCATACGAAAAGGTTGGGAGGAAGAAGGCGACGGAAGTGGTCAGCAAGATGGCTGATGATGACAGTTTCATGGCCCCTAAATCAGGTCGCCAACTCCAGGATAAAATCCACAGAGAAAACAAAAAGGAAATACCTCAGAGGGTGCATGGAAACAATATTGCGGACGAGATATTGACAATAATCGGAGATCTACATGACAACCCTTTCGTCCAGGGAGTTACAATGACGAAAGGAAAACAGCCAATTATAATTTTGTACACTGACGATCAAATATTAGACTTGAAGAAAAACTGTTTTGGGGAGGAAGGAAGTGTGCTTGGCATCGACAGAACGTTTAATCTTTGTAAAGTGTTTGTAACAACAATGTGTTGTAAGAACAGAAGCGTGGTTAGCAGAAAATCTAACCAGTGTCCAATTTTTCTAGGACCTCTTTGTCTTCACTGGGATGGTGAGCAGCGTACTTATCACCATTTCTTTTCACATGTTAGAGAAAAACTTAACTCACAAAATTTGACATTTGGAACCGATGATGAGAAAGCAATAAGAAATTCTTTAACAAACAATTTCCCCAAAGCAAATTATCTGCTGTGTACCAAACATCTGAAAGATAACATTAGGCATTTTCTTCAAAAAACTGGTTCTGATGATAAAGAGAGGGAGAAGATTATAAATATAATCTTCAGTGAAGACAAATACGGCTTAGTTTTTAGTAAAGACAACCTCGAGTTTTCAAAGCGAGAAGACAACCTCTCAGTATATTTCGATAAATATCCGAGATTTAAAACATATTATGAAACACATTTCAAAAGGAAAATGTTAAAACATGTTTATCAACCATTAAAAGCAAATATCATTTCTAAGTTATGGACCAATAACAATGCAGAGTCCCTGAACAATCGCTTAAAACAAGCAACTGAGTGGAAACAGCTAAAGCTCCCAGAACTTGTAGACAGGTTGTCTTCCGTTACAAAAACGCAGATCATAGACCTACGTCGAGCTTTGTATGGTGCTGGCAACTACAGGCTTTTTGGTCAGTCTCTTTCATTTCTTTTGGACAAACAAACCTGGCACTCAAAGAGTGTAACGGAAAAGGAAAAACACTTCAAGAAATTTGTTGCTGCTCCGATCGCCACAGTAGCTGAGTCCAGCTATGTCCATTTATCAGATGGAACATACAATTGCAAGCGACCGAAACAAACGGCCGGACGAAAACCGGGCCAACGGAAAAGACCAAGAGCTGAACGGACAAGAGATATAAAGCACGGATAGTTAACAAACATTTTTTAACATGTACATGTACCTAATTAATTAATTAGTACATTGTGAAATAAATTATGTAAGGTTGTAACTGCTTTAATTGCTACCTGTATGACAGATACATCTGTAGTTGGGAAATAATCGCTATTTTAATGTATTTCGCCACTTTAATAAAAGATAAAATATAACCTTATTTTAATTCTAATTTGACTTTACATTTACACCTGTATATGAATGTAATCACCTTTACAGCGTCAAAAGTTACCAAAAAGGCGCAGTATTGTGCCTTTCACAATACAGTTACTTATCCATTACGACAGAGAACTGGAAAAAACTAAGGATGATGTCATTAATTCAGCCCATGACTGTCAATTATCAGATAATGACTTCACATGACAATTTGAATAGCAGAAAGATATGATAATTCTACCCTTGATCAATCAAGTTAACGAGTTTATTTTAGGTATTAGAAATGGCCGACATTAACATTTAACACGCAATAATTAGGACGAATTAAAGTTATTTAAATTGTCGGAAATTGCATAAAATGGAAAAAACAAACTGCCGAACAAACTCAGCAGCGGAAAATACAACTTGAATTGACGCAAATAAAGAAATAATCATCAGGCCTATGAAAATAAAGACTGAAGTTATGAGATAGAATAGAAACATCCGAGTATATTTGGGTATATTTAAATATATTTTATAGCATTTGGATAGTATCGGCATGTTTCAGTAGCATTTAAATATACCTTTTGGGAGGTCTTCGGAAGTATTTGGGTATATTTTGCAGTATTTGTATATACATATGCATGCATCCAAGGATTAAAGCCAAAGGTAACGATGCATGCATGCATATATATATATATATATATATATATATATATATATATATTGATCATCAGAGTATATATCTTTTCATGGAGAAATAAACACCAAATTACCAAAAGAACAAATTTGACTACACAAAGTCCAGTCCAGTCACAGAAATTATATAGCAGACAAAACGTTATAGCATATACATAGCAAACATGGACAGTAAGAAGAAAATGTCAATGGGTGATAGTACATAACATATAACAAGTTATTAATTTCATAGAATAAAGCTATCAAGTATTAGGAGAGGAGGAAATAAGGTGTCTGTATATACAGGATCCTCAGAGAACGACTTGTCCAAGAAAGTAGCAAATTAAGAGAAACCACCGCAACAAAAACGATCATATAAATACATTTTCGTTTCAGACTTCTTTTTGATTATTTACTGAAAAAACAACACATAAATATTAGAGGGTCGGAACACGAACACATAAAAGCCTTTGAATTTTCGAACAAATAGCCATGGGGGAGGGACATACTCGAGGCCAATAGCTAATTACATCTAAATGGCGAAGGTGTGCCCACAAATAAAAATTAAGCTTATTCTAGAATACAGATATCTGCAATTAAGGATACAAATTAGGAACATATATGTCGTCCTGGACTCTGTCGATAATTTCCGAGCAAATGGTAATTGGAGATGTTTGTTACGTTTCGTGCAAAGAATTTCTAATTGTTTTAGTAATTTAACGTATTTCATTTTGACCCAGAACTTCACATTGCAATGAATTAAAACATTTCTTTAGTAGTAAATGCATCACGTGCGTGTTTCTAGACAGTATTTGAGAGTATTTGGGCAGTATTTGGGTATATTTGGGTGTATTTGAGTAAATTGTGCCGCCGCTAAAACCTTGGTCAGAGAGGTTGATCATATTGATTCAGACCATATTACGGGTTGATGTGGACCATGCGAAATATTAGGTTTCATTTTAGATGTAAATGTGGCATTTACAATTGCTTAAAATATGATATTTTTCATTATTTCTCAGGTATGTTGAGCGGTTCATAACTGCATTTTAAGGATACAAAACACAGATTTTATCTTGCATTGCTAACTGAATAGTGAAATATTTTCAAAGCAGCTCATTCACCTTTATGCAAAATTAAATAGTTTACTTAAGTTTATTGAAGATTAATATAATTAATAACGCACAAGAAAAATATTGTGAAAACAGGGCCGACGCAGTAGCATCTTATTTCTTCAATATATTGATCTGAATATTTTAATTCTTATTGACCCCTTTGGGTCTCTGACACCCATCACAAACTCTACCCCCACCCCATGACTTATTTTTAGCTAATATGCGGCCCATGTATGTTTAGTAATTTAATTATCCACGCTTGCAACCAGATCTGGTTGTATATGGTACCGACTGATACACTCTACAAACCCAGGCAATGAATAAATTTATTGTAGCAGCAGCTTTTGTTGCGACTGATAACCAGTGTTCAGCATGAAAAGTCTTTCTTTTTATTCGGCTTATACTTTTTGTAGATCCACACTGTTTCTTATTTGTGCTCGTAATTGTCGGTGATTTTCCATTTCTGGCAGCACAATCTCAAATTCAGCCGCACTGATTATTTTATCCTCGGTAACCACTGGATATGGAATCGGATCGCAATTTTTAGTTCCAGTGTAGTCCCAGTATATTTTAGAGCATTTGTTTTCCTGTCTCCTTTTGGTGGAGATACAAGGTTAGATTTAGGCATTCTTGGTATGGATTTAAAGGTAATAGTTTATTCTTTAAAATATGAGCTTATAGTGTGGCTGTCTGTGTGTGTTTCGGCGACAGTGCATAGTGATTAATAAGGCCTTGGTGACGATCCAGAAGTGAAATATGTGTTCCATTTCACATTGCTTTGTTTACAGTCCAGCCTCGAAAAGAAATGCCGGTGAACCTATGCCAAGAACTTCACTGTGAGTTCATCTTTGAAGGTATTTTAGAATAACATATGATTTGTATTGAATGGCGCACAGTGGAACGTTCAGTACTTATAAACAAATGTAGAGCCAATATAGGAAAATTAATTGTGACCCGAGTCCATATAGTTTACTAATCGTAGTGAGGTTGTTTTGTGGGATGCCAACAATTCTGAATAGACGCATACTCGGGAATGTGGTCGCATCGAAATTAGTTTGCTAGCACCACCAGAGACACCGGTTAATATCGATATATCCCCGACAATAATTCCGATTGGTGCACCTACAATGGTTGATGTTGCCGTGAGTAGTGAATGGGGACGATGGGAATTACCATTAAAATATCAACTGGGACGATTGGAGGACAAGATTGATAGGACAAAACACCCCCTGGGACGATTGGGGGACAAGATTTTGAGGGACAATTGGAATTACCATTAAAATACCCCCTGGAAAGATTGGGGGACAATACTGAATGGACAAAATAAACCCTGGGACGATTTGGGGACAAGATTTATAGGGACAATGGAAACAATGGTCTCAGTACTATAAAGACAAAAGGTATTTTAACATGGGTGGAACTGTCTAGGGACAAGGGAAATTGAACACAGCAACAATGGATTGGGACTGTCTAGGGACAATAGGAATTGAATGGGGGTGACTGTCACGGTACTGGACACTGGGGAAACAATGGTAACAATGTTGCAAGGGGCTGACCTCAGTCGGGACAAATAGAGACATAGACATAGAGACGTGGTTAGAGACAGGGTTCGAGACATAGACATACATATATTTATCACACAAAAAATCGACTAAATTTTTTTTTAGGCAAGAGAGAATAGGCATCTTGTCAAGACAATGGAGGGGACCTGAAAGGGCCTTTGGGGTTTCTTCTTCTTCTTCTTCTTCTTCTTCTTCTTCTACTGTCTTCTTTTCCACCAATTCCTTATCATCTTCACTACATTTTTCGTCTTCTTCTTTACATCCTTTTCCTCCTCCACTTCCTCTTTCTTCTTCTCCTCATCCTCTTTTATTCTTTTTTCATTCTCCTCCTCTTTCATTATTTTTTCGTTCCATCTTTTAATCTGTTCTTTTTCCTTTTTGCCCTCCTTCTTCTTTTCCTATTTTATCAGGTCTCTTAGACTTTCCTTCGCCTTCTTCAAATTATTAATCTCCATCTTGACTCGGTGGGGACTATAAGATCCATACTCCAATCTGACGAGCATCTCTTCGACCATTCCTAAATCGTCCACGACTTCTTGTAATTTCTCCATCTTGTCAACGTAGTTGGATGCCATTTTTGATTATTCAATGTTGTATGGCGCGAATGACGAACGCTACATTTTATATGCCTCAAACACGGCCGTGAAGGAAAACATCCCATCACACCAACTACTCTTATCACATTCGAAACAATCCACAGTGATGAGAGTGCTAACCTCAAAAAAATATTTATACAAACCAATACACTAATACCAACAAAATCAACAATACTTCACACTAACAGATAGTGAAGGAAAGTTTTTATTTACAAAAACACACCATTACCTACAATCACACCAGTCAAGTGAGTTAATGTTAATAGTCACACTACTCCACATTCCCACAAAACAAACACTCATAAGTGCAGGGACAAGGGTTTTATTAAGACACACACACACACACACACACACACACACACACACACACAATTACACCAGCAAAGGAGTCAGTGTTTATAGTCACACTACTCCACATTCACACAAAACAAACACTCATAATGTCCCTATAAATCTTGTCCTCCAACCGTCCCAGGGTGTATTTTGTCCATTCAATCTTGTCCCCCAATCGTCCCAAGGGGTATTTTAATAGTAATTCCCATTGCCCCTCAAAATCTTGTCCCCTAATCGTCCCAGGAGGTATTTTAATGGTAATTCTTATTGTTCTTCAATCGTCCCCATTCACGACTGCCGTGATTCCAGTCACACCAGTACCAGCAGTCGTCGCTGTAGCAAGGCTACAAATAGCTTCTACGACGAAACACGAGCGTTTGTATTTTATGATCAGCGCGGTTCCTTTGGTAATTTCATCTCTCAGCTGTTGTTTCGTCCGATAAGTTGTCCACGTTGGTAAGACTAATTGTCCATCATAGTTATTAAATATTGTTTTATTAATAAAACAATCGCGTATTTTAATTATATGACAGGCAGAACCTGTCCGGTCTCATCAAAACGCACAATCGTAATACGCACATGCATTGCTAGCCAATTAACGGGACATTTTTAAAACTGGTACAGTTGTCATACAATTATTTATTAAAAAAATCAACAACAACAACAACAAAATCCCAAACCAAAACGTGCCTTTAGTTCCGGTTAGGATAAACAAGTATGTTATGGACTCGCACACCTTCAAAATGTAACCTTTAGGTCGATCAAAGCTATTTTCATGAAGAGGAGCTAAAATAAGTCGAGCGTTTAATAAGGCTGAGTCATATTTTTCTTCCCCTTCTTTGTTCAATTACTCCATAACTATGCTCCCTGACGTTACCACTTGAGGTGATGCTGACACGTTAGCGATTTGTTCATCCGCGTTTTGTTGTAGCATTAGTATCGGCAACATACTCTTTGATATAAGCAACCGATACGCCAAAATCTGATTCCGCCATTTTCAGTGATCTCAGCCAGGTTATTTGCGACATCGCCTTTCAACTTGACAATAATATCTTGAATGTTAACATGAGGCATTTTAAGTTTCCCAGTTTGATCTTCAAATATCAAAGCTCATTTGGATCAGCATCAACAACAATACGATTAGTAAAACTCATTTATATCCACTTGGTGGCAAATCGGGTCAGATCTACATAAGCACCGTGTCGTTGAGCTGAGTAACGTCTGTAAATGTTAATAGATATTTTGTATAATATTAAACGTACTTTTATGTGAAATCACTAAGTGCTTGTGTTGTTGATGAATGATAAAGTGCACATAACGCTTCAAAGACAAAATCACTGCTTACCGGACCATCAAACTGAGTTTGTACTGGCATAGTCGAGAAAAAACAATGGTTGTCATTGATAGGCACTAGCGCCTCGGGTTAAATAGCAACTTCAGCTGGCGGTGAAAGTCCATACGAGTCAAAATATAAACGATGTTGAGATGTCACAATGTATGCAACCCAATGAGCGCCAGGTCCTGTTGTCAAATCCAGATTAAAAATGCCGGTTTCACTTGAGCGTGACACCACTGCTTCAAGTTCTTTTCACATAAAGACACCATGAAAATGTTTGATTGATCTTGCCATCGCGTGTAAATCAAGGTTGGTCAACAGTTCGATCTTCTGCGACCGGCAATTCGAAAATCTCTGTAAAGGAGTACTCGGCGACTCATTCATGGCAATCGAAGGCCTTATCCTTTTTTTATAAGACCACGAGAGGCTACGCCTCTGACCTTTTGTAGTGCCATTCCTGATGTCGTTCCGACAGCCCCTAACGCCGTGACATCTGTTTCCAACAATGCTGTAATCGCTTCAAGGAATGGAAATATTCCACCTGTCTTTTGCATTTGTGTCACCTCTGACTTAGATCATTTTAATGTTAATGAGGTGTCATTGTGTTTGGCTTCATTAAACTGAGCGAGCTTTGTTTGGGTCAACCACACAGGGACATCTGCAGTTAATTTTGTCGAAGAAAGCTTTAGTGTAACACCTCAATTGTTTTTAATTGCTTTTTTATTTGTTCTAACTGATTCTCTCCAAGGCTGACCTTCACTTTTTGATAGGTTATTTTTGTTAAAGTACTTCATGTTTGATTATGAATTTGAGAAAATTCAACAAATTTTCTAGAGGTGCATCGATCACCCTCATTCGACCACCAGCAATCTCCAAAACAGAATCTTGTCAGAAAGTATCACAGCATAACAGCTGTAATTAGCGCCATCGGGGGCTACACGTACAAGAAAATATACATAAAAAGAGAGGCTGTCTAAACAACTCCATATGTTCCAATGAAAAGTAATAAATCGCATACAGTATACGAAAGTCTTGTTGGGAAATCTGCAAACCAGTATCGATGTTCTGATGCCGGTCCATATACGACCATAGATTGTGATATGCACCTGCAATATGAGAAGTAGATTCTGCATAGTTATGCCGAATTTCTTTTTAGTTTTCCCGATGACTGTTTAACAGCAAATAAAATTCAGTCACTCCTAAGGTGTCAATTTGCTATGGATTTGACCATAATCTCGAAGTACATTTTGAAATGCCACAAACACATGTTTTGGTGCAGCAAGACCATACTGGGTACTTATTTTCCAAGTAAACTGTACTGCAAATAGCAGTTAGTGGGTATGTTGTTGTTGTTGTTGTGGGGCTTAACGCCATTTTTCAGCACACGATAGGCTATACATGGCGGCCAGTATTAATGGTGGAGGAAGAAACCGGGAAATCCCCGGAAAGAACCACCGACCCACGAGAAGCTACTGGCAAGCTTTCTCACATATCCACATTCGCCGAATCCTAGACTCGAACCCATGCAGACAGAGGTGAGATGGCAGTGATCCGTAACGGAGAGCGCTTTAGACCACTCGGCCACTCGGGGCCCCGTTAGTTAGTTAGTGGGTATGCGTCTGTGGTATGTGTGAGAGATGACTACTTTGAAAGTGGTTCCCGACTGCTTAAACGACAACAAACATGATTCTGTTGTCAGTGAAGGGGATAACTCAGGAATCCACAATGTTAATGTATCTAATACAACTGTACCAGTAGCACTTGCAAAATGCAAAACTGCATCGTTTAATTGTTTGTTTTGCTCTACATATAACCTTGCGAATATCTCTACAAACCCTAAAGATGTGACTGAATGAAATTGTACACGAAACCTCAGTGAATCACAAATGAGTTGTGATCGACGTTGTGCAAATCCAAGCTTGAAATTTGGATTCGCATTGATGACTACTGATTCTGCATCTACACCATCATTAGAGGAATATGTTTTCTTTTAATGTCGCCTAACTGTATACAGTCTATGATCTCAATTACTAGTTGTATCTTTGTCAAACATTATTGTTGGATCAGCTATTCCCGTGTAATCATCGCTATATCTGGCAAGCCCAATAATTGTTGTTGCCACGTCAACGTTGTCCAAAATTGATTCGATTTCCTTTCCATCGATTCACTAGCGGTCACAGGTGCAGACAAAGTCACACTGAATTCTCGTTTCGTTTATGAGGTTGTGATCATTGTGGTAACGCTCTGGGTTAAAATGTTACATGGAAGCACAGATTTCATGCAAAACACTAATTGTCTCCCCACGCACCTCATTAACTTCAGGTGCATCGTTTCCGACATGAACAGTGTTTCCATTTGATCACTAAGAATGATCGGGTCACACAGTCCATCAAGGTATTTTCTTTCGTTCAGTCGTCTGTCCGTCCAGTCTTACATTTCTTTTTCTTGCCCGCCTCACATCCTTACTTGTTTCTTAGCCCATTCGGATCTTTCTTCCGGTGCAGGTGTGAATAGAGGTACAGGTGGTACATGTCTTTGTCGCCTTCGTCGTTGCCTTTGCTCTTCACCTGGTGAGGGTACAAGAAGGTCTTTGTTTGGGTTGTCGCTTCGGTGCTGATTTCATTCGACCATTTCTCTTTTTTGGTTTTACAACTGCCCACTGGCCATGACGTTTACATTCTTCATTATACGTTTCTAGTTCTTGCCGCTTTTTTATTTTTCGTGCTCCCACCATTTTATTTGCTCAATGCAGCTATTTTAGAGATAGATAGGGATAATATAAATATGGGACCAACCTGTAAAAGAGTTTTAGTGAAAACCTTATGTGAACATATGAAGATCTGTTGAGGAGGTTAATACATGAAATAGCATTAGGATGTTGCTATAGCCACTTGTTCAGTTGTTTCTGAAGTTTACGTTCTTACTCTTGCATGCGTTGTTCCTCTTGCTTTTTTATATATTCAATGCCGGGGTCTGGTTCTTCAAGAGGTTGCATCACTGGCTGAGGTGTATGTCACCTTCCCATAAAATATTGGATGAGAACGAGGCGGAGATATCGCGGCTGCATTAACAAAGTTACCAGGAACACCATGGAATAAATATCATGGGAAAAAAAAACACCTGCCTGGATACAATTATTGTCGGCCTGGTACATGACTAGATATACGGCTTGATTCTAACAACCAACCAAAGCCTGGTTTGTGTCAATACATGAGAGAGGCTGTATGATGACTTTTTTGATCGCCCAGTGACGGCATCCAATTCCTGGCAATAAAACCGGGTTGCGTCGTAAATACTGCCGTAAATGAAGGGAAACTGCGTTACCGACTCTGCATGCTGAAGCGAACGCTATTAGGAAACGTGTTTTGTATGAAAGGAGCTTCAGCGAGGTCATGACTAAAGGCTTGAATGTGTTTGAATTCAGGCAAGCAGAAGAAAGGATAGATTCCAACTTAGGAAAACAACCTGATTTAGGCCTATGAAGACAAAATTGGACAACAAGTCAGAGAGGTCTTTGTTATGACCAAGATCCTCCCTACCATGATGATGTGAAATGCCCTTAATAGTAATTGGAACCAACTTTTTTCCTTGATCAGGCAAAGAAAATGTGAGCTACTTGTGAGACGGAAGCAGGCAAAGGGGCAATGTTTTTGACTTTGCACCAGTCCCTGAAAATGCGCCACTTCCCTTCGTGAGCCTTTAAAGTGGATGGCCTTCTATCCTTTCCATGATTGAAGGGTCTAATAGTTTCTGATGCTCACCGAACAAGAGCTAAGTGTGAAGGAAAAGATGGTCTGAGCAAGGATGGAACACGTCTGCTGTTTGAGAAGATTCGGCCTGGCTGGGATCTTCTGGGTAAATCTATCATTAAATCGAGACGATTGTTGATCCAGGATTTGTCCCAACAGAGAGGGGCAATCAAAATCATTTCATACTTCTGGCACCTTAATTTCTATATAATCTTAAGAACTAAGATGGGGGGGGGGGGCGGGCAAAGGGACATAGACCCTCCCAACTGAGAGAAAGAGTGTTAACGGACCAAGTCTTTTGATCTGGTAATGGGGAAATGAAGGAGAACAGTTTGTGATTTCACCTGGTTCTAAGAGAGCGATCATCAGATGCCACCATAGCTGGCAAATCTGATGAAAGACCGACGAATGGAGGGACGATTCTGCAAAGGAGAATCTGTTCCTTGATTGACGGAGAATCTGACAATACGCTGAGTGTGCTGGGAATCTGTCTGATCTGGATGTTGGTGTTACGGTTTGCGCACCAATGGTGGAATTCACAGACCAGAATGTAGTGTTTGCGATTCGAACTACCTGAAGGTGGGAAGGCGTACCAGGTTGCGATAGATGACAAAATCCATGCCCAGATTGACAAAATGATGACATGGACAAAGATTGGACTTCCAAACTGATCAGAGAACCTAGATGATGTAAAATGTAAATGAGATCCTTCTTTCCTTTGTTTTGGAATGGAGCTTATTCTGTTTCTGAAGGATGTAATCTAAATACATCGCCATTGAAATAGATGAAGTCATACAGAACAGGGATACAATACAGTAAGAATTTCAAAAAGGCCCATGGACTTGTGTTTGAACCCGGAGAGAGAGAGCCTGAAACCGATAATAATTTCTTGGTACGTAAACGGTAGGAATTTCCGTAAGAACGGTTGGACAGAATTATGAAAATATGTTTCTGTCAGATTGAGACAGATGGCAAATTCGTTTGGACAGATGGAAAAAATAGGCTGATCTTGTCGTTTCCATCTTGAATGCCATTGGCCGTTTTTATCAAAAAAGGCTTGGATGAAAAATACGGAGATTGTGATTCCGAACAATTTACACCGCCCGCTTCTCGATTATCCTCCAGATCTGAAGCTATATAAATGTAACCTTTACCGAGTCCGAAGGTACTTCTTTCAGGAATGGAGAGGACAAAGGGGGAAGGGATTGACTAAAAGAGAAACAAAGCTCGTCTGAGACAGTTTGGTCCGTCCATTCACTTGGCAAAAAGAGATCGATCACTGTTTGAAAAAAAAAAATTCAAGAGTCGGGAGCTTGCCAGATAGCTGTCTGTGTTCGGTCAGGGACACAAGTCAACAGGACGAGAGTGGAGGCATGGGGTAGAGAAACTTTGTTTCCTATCTCTTTGATACAACTGCTTCCGAAACTGATTAGCCAATTGTCCTCATGTATAGGATTTGGATCGCGGATGACTTTTGTGTTGTGCAGTGAACGATCCAGTATCTCATTGACATTGTCTCCGGTCATCATGTCATTAATGGCGAATAAGTGATGATGAATAAAGCGATGTTTTCAGTTCAGAGAGATGGAGGTGCAGTTTTGGGGCTGCCTGCCTCTGCAATTCCTCTATCTTGCCACCGAACAGAAGAGGCAATCCAAAGGGAGGTTTGCAGGGTCAGGGCAGGATGTAATTTGCAAGCCATACAAAAATCGCCAGAGACACTAAGTTCAACAATGAAAATGTGGCCACTATATTGCGAACAAGCTTTAAAGCAGAATATCTTTATCCACCGTATCGAACCAGGTGAAGTTAGATTGACCACAACATAGTTCTTGACTTATGCCAGGAGATTCATAAAGATGTTAGAATGGTGTCTATACCGGCGAGATTATAACAAATGCTGGAGGATGATACTCAGAAAAAAAAAAAAA
>JAECUM010004856.1:0-43556 GCA_016617855.1 Megalonaias nervosa | reverse complement strand
TGCAATGCAATATAGGACAGTGCAATTATTAACTCATCCCTTGCAGTCAGGTACACCATGTTCTTGATGAAGATAGTTAAGATGTCCATAGGTTTACCATCGAACATGGAATTCGAGGAAATCATAAACTTTGTTAATCCAATTTCGTATTGCCGGTTTAAAATAGACAACTTTCTAATGCGCTCAGTCTTAACAGACAAATTAAATAAGTAATTAAATAGCGCAGAAAATGTCTGATATTGAGCATAAGGACAGTTACAGTTAAATGTTGAAATCCAAACCGAAGAAATTTGTGAAACCAGCGTCACCTAAACTTAGATACCCAAACTACTAAAGCAGCTCTTAAATCTGGTGGACAGACATTTTTTCAGTGCATTCTGCTGCTTCTAGCTAATTAGCTACATACGTTTTATGTGCAGCCAATTGTTATATTCTTGGATGGGAGTGGGTGGTGGTGAAAATAACATGAAGTTGTCAAGATACCAAACCTAATTTTTGACAGTATTTGTGGCGCGTTCTTTACCAGACCTATCATTATCTGCTTGCAAATGCCAGAGCAGAAATATCCCATAATTACAATGCTGGTGCTGATGGAAATTTTTTTTGCATCCCAGTTTCTATTGCAAAATCAGCATTCATCATTCAGTCCTTTTAAGTTTGTTTAACGCATCATAAAAAATCACTATCTTCTCTTTATTGTGCTTTGCCTTATTTTATCCTGGGGTAATTTTATTTGACATGGAGGAGTTTCCATTTATTTTAGTGACACAATATTTTCAGATGGCACCCAACTGTTAATATAATCATCATATCTTTTCTTTGCTAAGCATATACTTTGTGCTGCTCATATACTTTGTGTTGCTCATTCTTTGCGTGTTCTAAATCTTCTCAACTTTAAATAAATCACCCTGCACGTTGCAGAGCGGCAACGCTTCCACGTTATATATTATAATAATATTTGGTCCTTTTATGTGTTTCAATTTTTATCCAACCCGGTCACCTAATATCACCTGTCTGATGTTAGAAATCTCCTTTGTAGAATTATGTAGGTGGACTTTTACATACATAGATTACTATCTTGAAATCCAAACCGTCTGCCCTGTATCAGATTTAAAAGGTCCATAGGTATCAGATGACAGGTAAGCAGGTAAACTGGTCCATACTTCAGATCTGTTGCTCGGATCGCTGGCTTCAACTGAAGTCACCTATATTCATCTGTTGGTAATGTTCTTATCTCCGTCGATTAAAAAAGTTCTAGTTTCTTTTTGCGTAAAGCTAATTCCACATTCTAACCAAGTTCGAATAAACAGATGATATTTGCTTGAAAGACTGATATATTTCATTTCGTAGGTGAAAAACGCACTATTTTCGCCCACGAGATGAAATATATCCGATATACACTCGTAGCAAGCAAATTTTCTTTTTTTTTTATTTTATGCTGTAACGTACTGACTGGCAAGATGTACTGTATAGCAGACTGAAGTAGCAGATTTCTTACTGGATTCCGAGCTATATCCGTGGTTTACCGTTTATATTCTGCTGTGTTTTGTGATTATTGACACGGAAAATATAAATAGTTACATAAATCTCCTTCCCAATTTATAGTATAATACCACATTAAATAAAAAACATAATTCGCTCCTTGTTAGATTTGAACCATTAGGCAGCCGTGTTTTCTATTCGGCCATATAGGCATCTAAGAATAACTTCCAATTTCGTGTTGATCTTGTTACTGACGTGGCAGTGAAACTATTTATCGTAATTCATTCTAGTCAATTATCACAATTATTTTACTTGGAAAATCCCATAATTAGCGGCCTAGCATATAATAAACATTTCAATTATAGATGTTTTTGTCGGAGTATATAGAAAGTGTTCGATGTTCTCTGTTCCAAAAAAATATATATCTATCGCATCCGCTCTTTTACAATTCACTTTCATAACTCGTGCATGTGGAGAAAATGCCCATTAACTGCTGAATAGTAATTATATCCGTTGTTATCTTTCTGGTATGATTGCTTGTCTGATTGACAATGAAAATCAACGCCATTTACATGAATATGTGTTGCATGGATGTCATATTGAATTTCAGTTTTGCCAAAGGATTGTTTGTCTCTCTTGGATTCGCAAGAATTTGTAAATTGCGCACATGAAACGTTATCCCCACCCCCACACCAGTCCATAATAGTAATATTGAGGTGCAATGATGACTAAAATTATGTTTGCCTGAATGATTGATGGATTTGATTTTGATATTTATTTTGTTCCAGCTTTAAATTATGCATCAGATGCAAGGGCTTTTCACTATGCTAACGCCATTGAACGTATGCAACGAAGGTTTTTAAAATCTTTGTTAAACGTAAAAGATATACTTCTGACGTCGGTGGATAAGGTGACATTGGAAAAAATCCCACTTAAATACTTAAGGCTGGTTAAGTTAGTTAAATATTGGTTTAGAATAACAATTTCTGCAAATTTTATACTGAGAACTGCATATAGGCAGTCATGCACAGAAAATGAATCAAATAACAGTATCAGCTAGGTTACACTCCTTTAAGGTACTTTAAACAGAGTTGGTTTTGGTGAAGTGGGGATGCCCTGATTCCGATTCCTGCTCCAAGCTGATTCCAATTTTAAGCAAAGAGTTAAGATGCTTTTTCTATCAAACGGGAATAATGTGATACAAATTTATAACACACTGTATCGACATTTACAAACCGACTTCGGCCTCGAAGATTATTTCAAATACTTACGTAACCATAAACATGGATCAGCTTTGACAAAAACTCCGAGTGTCTTCACGTAATCTGAGAATTGAAACTGGGAGATATGGAAGCAATATAATCGACAGAATTGAAAAATATTTTATACTCTGTGGCAACCGTGCTATTGATAAAGAAAATCACTTCCTTATAGCATGCATCTGCATAGTAACTTGCGTGTAAACTTAATTCAAAAGTAATTCTATATAGTAACCTGCGTGTAAACTTAATTCAAAAGTAATTCTGTATAGTAACTTGCATGTCAACTTAATTCAATAGTAATTATGTATAGCAACTTGCGGGTAAACTTAATTCAGAAGTAATTCTGTATAGTAACTTGCATGTCAACTTAATTCAGAAGTAATTCTGTATAGTAACTTGCGTGTAAACTGAATTCAAAAGTAATGGTGGAATAAACCATCCTTGCACAAGTACATTGAATTGTTAACTTCTAGTAATAAGAAAATAATATATTCAGTCGCTAAAGTTGTTTAAGAAGCATGTAAAATAAGAGAAAGATTATTATATCTAAAGTAATTTATTACAAAAAGATTGCGTATTTTTGTCTATCCTCTCATTTTCAGCTCGTGACCATTTAGGTTTTGAGTTTCTGTTTAAAGTTGTACATATATCATTAAATAACCACGCGATATTTTCAAATGTATTCTATAAGCATGTAAATACTTATGGTAATGAACCATTATTGATTTGAATATTAATGTATTTATTCATTGATTTGATGGACTGATTGATCTGTTAATTCGCTGATTGATTAAAAAAAATTAAATCAAAGCAGTAGATCGAATTTTACCAGTCTTTGACATTAATTTACATTGATTATGAAGTTCTGCAATTTACTCTAAGAATTTTCCTTGTTGCCTTATTTCACTCCATACAACATTTAGAAAGCTAAGAGCAGAACGGTAGTCATACTAGAGTGTTGCCCTTTAAGTAAAGATCATTTCGAGCACGAATGCCACCTTGTACTGAAGCTGCCACCAAGGTTTTATGCAGTGGATTGTTGAAATTTAGCCACCCTACTATTCTTATTGTTCTCGTATTGTCTTATCTCTTCCATTCCTCATTTGATGAATTATGCATCAGATGCAAGGGCTTTTCACTATGCTAACGCCATTGAACGTATGCAACGAAGGTTTTTAAAATCTTTGTTAAACGTAAAAGATATACTTCTGACGTCGGTGGATAAGGTGACATCCACCTTATTAAGCATAATTTAAAGCTGAAACACGTACTACTTCTACTGACATTGCGCTCCTTTTCGAGGATTAGAGAAGCTTTCAGAATTAGTGTTGCCATTCATATCACCATTTCTCCAATATCAATGGAACCAATGGAATCATCAGAGCAAATGCATCAAAACTACCAGTTCCTATTTTCAATAAAGGTCGAGGAACAACGATCTCACCTTAAGAACATATAAACTAAGGAATAAAAAGTGATTTTTCTTTTATATAACACAAGATCAAAAAGGAAGTACAAGGAAGTACAACATCAGCTCAGATCTGGTGCAGGTTGTTGAGCACCTCTATGACAAAGCCACCAGTGCTGTTCTCATCAATGGCAGCAGAGGAGATGGGTTTCGAACAACATTTGGAGTCAGACAGGGATGTATACTGTCACCTACACTCTTCAACATTTTCCTGGAAAGGATCATGGAGGATGCCTTGCATGACCACAATGGCACTGTCAGAATCGGAGGAAGAACAATCACCAACCTTCGCTTTTGCAGATGATATTGATGGTTAAACAAGAGATGAAAAAGAACTGGCTGACTTAGTTGAGCATCTCAACACAACCTCCACATTATACGGTATGGAGATTAGCGCCGAAAAAGCTAAACTGATGACAAACAACACCAATGGCATCAGTGCAGAAATAAAGGTCAGTGGACAGAAGCTGGAAAGAGTCACAAGCTTGAAGTACTTGGGATCAATTATCTCAGATGAGGGCTCCAAACCAGAACTACTTTGCAGGATTGCCCAGACAACAGCAGCAGTAAGAAGGCTGAGACCAATATGGAAAGATACCAACATTGCTCTTAGTTCCAAAATAAGGCTGATGCGCTCGATTGTCATATCCATCTTTCTGTATGCTTGTGAAACATGGACGCTCACATCAGATCTACAAAGAATTCGAAATGAGATGCTACCGCAAGATCTGGGACATTTCATACATTGACCATGTAACCGACGAAGAAATCCACAACATGATCCAACGAGCCATCGGATCCTATGAAGACCTCTTGACCACTGTAAAAAAAAGCGCAAACTGAAGTGGTACGGTCATGTCTCAAGATCATCTGGACTGGCAAAAACAATCTTGCAAGGCACAGTACGAGGGTGCAGAAGAAGAGGCAGACAGAAAAAGAGGTGGGAAGACAACATTAAGGAGTGGAAAGGCATGGGATTTGGAGATTCCCAAAGGGTAGTAGAGAACAGGGAAAGATGGAGAGAATTGGTTGTAAAGTCAACTGTGGTGCCCCAACGACCTCTTGTGTTAAGGGATTGATGATGATGATGATGATGATGATGACGATGACGACGACGACGATGATGATGAAAATAAAAATGGAAAAAGTAATAGTCTATTTCCATTTTCTCTAACGTTTTAAGATCGTCGAAACAGTGCATAGTAAAAATCACATCACAATGAATTACAAATAATTAAGTAAAAGTAATTATTGAAAAATTAAACGTTATTTTCGTCAGATCTCGAAAACAAAAGAAGAAAACAATTGTTTCACAAAACCGTTGGCATCACATGCATCAGTGCAATGTTGTTGTTGTTGTTGTTGTTGTTGTTGTAGGGTTTAACGCCATTTTTCAGCACAAGATAGGCTATACGTGGCGGCCAGTATTAATGGTGGAGGAAGAACTCGTGAAAACCCCGGAAAGAACCATCGACCCACGAGAAGCTACCGGCAAGCTTTCTCACATACCCACATTGGCCGAATCCAAGACTCGAACAGTGCAATGTTATATCCCGAATCCAAGTTGGAAAACCCTGAACATAACACTCTGCTACACAGTTTTGACATTGACAACGCCGCTGCTGTTGCTGACAGAATGGCGATGCTTGTGTCTGAAAAGCGAAAGCAACTTTGACGTTGACAACACCGCTTCTGTAGAGCAGATTAACTATATGTATATATATGACAACTCAGTACTCGACAATTGAACCAAGTAAAGGTAATGTTCCTCGTCGTTCTACATATGAATTCCCATGATCAGCTTGTGCAAGTGGGCAAATTATTTATTAGGTATTGCGAGTCACACTCATCCATCATTTCCTTTTCTATTCTTTCGGTTTTCAAAACTGCTAAGAAAGTGTATTCCTTGTATTTGTTGATTTTCATGCACAGAATTGTGAACAATGATAGAAAAGTGTGTCAGTATACTTTAAATGATAATAATATATCCATTCTTGGATTTTATACTTTCAACTCTTCATACGTATTGTAATCAAAAGATACAAATGAACCTAAGCTTATTATGTCTGATTGTTCTTAAGTGAATAATGTTTCTCAGTATGATAAATTACCTCAGCATTTGCCGGTGAGAGCAATTCATATAGGTTTACCCTTTTGAACCGAAATTTCAGCCCATCTATTTTATAAACCAGTATTAAATCCAATGCTGTCAGAATGAGAGAAATTTAAGGATCTGTGTCGAATTATTTTATTTACTGTGTGGTGCTACATTTACACTATTTTTACTAAAAAGAACCTCTTCTAAAGATAACCCCCCCCCCCACGCACATCCAGTTTACACTGTTATTAAAATAATTTACAGCTTTAGATCACCTGTTTTAAATACGAATTCATTGCCAGCAATAATCAGAACATAGGAACAAGTTACCGTCATACATTTATTTCTTTTTCTATAGTGGATATAATTTTCCCCCACTTTTCCCAAACAAAACAAAAAATTTCATTTAACATACTGTCATTTACCATAAAAACCCTCAAATTCCAGGAAGTATGTAACATGTTATTAAAAGCAATTTTAACTTAATTTCTTTCCAAATTGTATACATCGACATTGAAGAATTTTATAGGCATTTTGTTAAATAATGTTTTTTCATTAAAAAAACCAAAACAAAACAACAAAAAAAAAAACAAACAACGAAATGCCCCATAATTTTACTTGAAATCAGATCAGTAGTGTAGTGGACCTATTAGCAAAATTAAGGTTAACAAGTAATAACCGTGGAGATCATTGGGTCGATGAAAGAACTTTAATCATACTAAATCTTCTTTAATTACATAATTAGACAAGGAAAAGTAATTCATACATGAATGAAGACTTTTTACCATATATGATATTAATTGCAGTCAAACCTACTGGTAAGAAGAAAAAGATGAGTTGACCATCTTTGACCATTTTAAAGGTGGAGTATTCATCTCTTTACTTCCAGTAATAAAATAAACCTCACACTTGTTTAGACCCATGAAACCCTTTCTAAGAAGAAACAATGAACATTCTTTAATGTGGCTATTAGCAAGGAAGTTTTTGACTCCAAAATCGTTTTAAAACCACTTAATTCATTAGGGAAATGTTTGGAACATATTTCATTCTGTTCACTTAATTCGCAGAAGGTAAATCTTGTATTTATCTCTCCTACTCTAGCAGAAGCAATACACAATTATTACTCATACAGCAATACACAAGTGTTATTCATACAGCAATACACAAGTGTTACTCATACAGCAATACACAATTGTTACTCATACAGCAATACACAATTGTTACTCATACAGCAATACACTCATACAGTGTTACTCATACAGCAATACACAAGTGTTACTCATACAGCAATACACAAGTGTTACTCATACAGCAATACACAAGTGTTACTCATACAGCAATACACAAGTGTTACTCATACAGCAATATACAATTGTTACTCATACAGCAATACACAATTGTTACTCATAGAGCAATATACAATTGCTATTCATACAGCAATTTACAGTTGTTACTCATAGAGCAATACACAGTTGCTACTCATACAGCAATACACAATTGTTACTCAAACAGCAATACACAGTTGTTACTCAAACAGCAATACACAAATGTTACTCAAACAGCAACATCATCAACCTTAGTTAGTTGTAAGGTTGAAATATTTATATTTCAATGCTTAGCCAAACCAGACCAACTCAGATATTCTGATAACTCTGTCCTTATGTTTTAAATGTTTTTTACAACTATTTAAAATTTTAGAATACGACTTATTTTGTTAAGAAAAATACATACTGGGATGGTTTACCATCAGTCACTTAAGGCAGACAATATATTAATATGTATAGAACCTGAATAAGTTTCCAGGCCATTACAACAATCTCTCTAGTCTGTACATATTTAGTAATATTTTGAACCAAGCTTTGCTTTTAAACCAAAAACAGATCAATTTAGTATTACAAAAAATGCTTGAGGCAGGCAAAGTATGCATATTGACATGCATATGTATTTGACTTCATTTGATTTTATAGTAGCAGTTTTTCTTATACCTTCCTTCTAGACACACAATGTTTCCTTCTGACCTGCAAAATCATAGATTTGTATGCCACACTACTAACAACATTTCTTTTTCTTCACCTTTCAAGATTTCTTCCTTTCCATGTATCAAGTGCAATTTGACAAAGATATTATCATGGTGGGGTGAGTGGAGACCTGTTTTATCTTTCAAAAACAAATGTCTTCAATTTTACCAAAGTGTATGTATTATGCAATGAATGCTCTGCCAGTCGAATACATTCCAATCCCAAGTTTAGGTGTGGTTCAATTAAATATTTAGAGTTTTCTGCATCCAGCTGACTTGTAGATGTCGTCACTTTTCAAAAATGCACGTGTATGCAACCAAGAAATAATTTTTTCCTATACCATACGTAGGTTACAGTAAGACCAGTTCAAAGGCCTTTGTCTGTGTGTCATTTGTTTGAGGGGGGGGGGACTCTTGCATAACACAATGTTTTCAAAACTTAAGCCTGCACTTTTCATGCCAATGTGACTTGACAAGGGTTGAACCGAGTGCTGGTTCATTGTAATGTGCTCCACCCTTCCCAGGGAATAGAACTGTGCCATCACAAGGGTATATGACTGTTTCCTAACGAAAGCTTACAGTGACTTCTCTTGCCCCTTTGACTGTGCAATGTTTGAACATAATGCTGTTACGCTCTACTATGCTCCCCACCCACTTCATAGGAAATATGCACCATCACTAGGGTATTCATTTCATGCATCATATACTTGCAGCACTTCATTAAAGAAGCCCAACGTCTGATTTTAATATGAAACATCTCTCAATAGGTACAAGTTCATGACTTGGACCTATTTTTCCAAATTTGAGATTATTTAATGCTTCCATTTCTTTAGTTTTAATATTACAGATAGTTTTCTATTTGAGTACGAAATAAAATATTTAAGCCTTCATCTTGAAATCAACAAAAGAATAATTCATGAAAATTACTTTTAATAACGTACACTGCTTGAACTGTTCATTCTAGATCATTGAAGTTTGCATATTGAGGAAACTAGATGACAGGATGCCTCATTTGTTTCAGAGCTGCATGTCGATTTTAACACATTCTTCAGTAAAAAAAAAGTTAAAACTCGAAACGATGCAAAATTAGAAATAAAGTTTCATTTCTCATTTTCTGCAATTAACGTATTTGATTTATTTCATTACAAAGAAATTCCGAAATCATCCGCACATCATTCATTTTGTTTACATTAGACAGTGTTCGTGGCGATTTTCTTTTTATATGTATAATCACAGGTGACCATTCTAGATAGCGAATTAAAACAACTATTTGTCTGCAACACCTGACAAAGACAGTATATACAAAAGAAACGGCCTAAAGTAGTCCGATTCGTTCCATATTTAAGGATTTGCCAGACGGTTGAAAATAACGAATTAACAAAGGTTATATAAATTATTTGCATATGCTATCAACCTTTTCCTTGTCTTTATCTGTAGAGTTAATACTGCATACAGTATTTAAACCACAAATAAAAATTAATTCCAAATTATGCATAACTTCCAGTAATCTTCGTAAAAATAGACCAACTTGTGACGTCACAGATTTCACTCATTCACGATCTTTCGCAATTGATAGCATTACAAATGAGTGTCAACGAAGCGATTAACAGTCAGGTTTGATTTAGTTTTAGGAAGTGAAATTTGCTATAAACTACCACTAATATTAAACGTAAAACAGTAGTTTAATTAGGGTCTTAAATAGCGACAGACCATTCCACGAGGAACACGCAACTGAGTTCTAGTAAAGACTTAATTATCACTGCATATCGCAACCCTAGGTAATGTCTCCCGATGTCTACATACATTCAAATGTAAGTAGAAGACTACAAGTGAAACACATCCGCGCAACAAACCCGTGTTTCTTCTCAACATTTTCCGGGCGAATAACCTTGATATATATCTAATATCGGATAAACAACGGGAATATGGGTATTTGATTCTAAACCGTGTATTGTATAAAACAGGAAGTATGTAGTTCACACTACTAAGGTAAGCGCTGATGAAGAATATCTTCGTTCAATCAAACGTTTGATTCTTCTATAAAGACATGATTTTGGCTATCCACACGTTTGCATTTTTGAGTACCAGGTATGCATTAAGCATATCTGCTGGCTTACTTTTGAGGCTGGCTTACTTTTGAGAGCAAATTTCTGGGTAGATGTAAAAGGCTTGTGTGAGACCGAATAACAAACGTATACCCCTTGCCCCCACCCCCTAACAACGAGTTACCCGCAGCCCACCCATCATTCACCCCGGGGTGAAGCTGGGTCATCAAAACTATTTTGGAACTTTTAAAGTGCTGTCTTGCTATCATTATATAGGCGACTAATTAGTTTGTATTAATTAAAGAAAAGTATACTTGACTACGGTGCGAGCGGGTAATAAATGTTCATAGCTGTTGATTTGAAAGATGGACCAATGTCGCAGGCATTTCATGGTGAAGTTTTGTAAAAATTTATATCCAGAGGTTGCCCAAGGATGGAAGATCATTCACAGGAACTAAGTGTGGAACAGAAACAAAAGCACAATTTGTTATTTGCTTCCAGTACTAAGCGCTGGCGCTGAATACACGGCGAAAAGAAGAGAGGCCACGTTTGAGTATACGTGTATGCGTCTCGTGTTTAGTTAGATGAACACGCACATGTCCATTAACGCCGAAATACTTACTTTTTAATTAGATATGTCAGCATATACCACTAATGACTGATATAGATACTTTAATCAATTTTCTTTTATAGAAACGTTTTCTGTGAAATATGCGGATGTATAGTGCAGCGTGGAAACTTACCAGTTTATTAAAAAGAGGCCTAGTCCTCTAGGGGTTCTTAGACGCCGACAAACGTGGTAGTGGCCCAGAAACGGCGCGCAGAGGGAAACATGGAAATTTCCGGTATATACCCACTTGGACCTGCTGCGTGTTGTTGCTCTTCTAGCGCCCATAACCACGATGAGTTTGACACACCCGACTTGGGCACAGTGGGCATGAGTCTATCTCGTCTCTTCACGAAACCGCGGCGTTTAGGTCTATGTGATCTCACCTTCTTTACGACTTTGCACTGCCTCCTGAACCAACTTGATGCCTCCGCAAAGTGCTGGGTGACAAACCCCAGACACTAGCGGTGACCTACTCTACAATTCCGGTTCAGAAACAAAAATCATGGAAGGATTTTCAACCACCAATCACTCTCAGTTCAGTGAGCCCATGTTAGTTAGTTGGAGACAGATCCCTTTCTTGGCATACCCGTCGCTCACATTCTTGGCAATGAAGCCTACGTATGCCTTTTGACATATTGGACGCTCTAGATGGGAAGGCACCATTTTCCATGCTATTGCCGTTTCCGCGGTTCCGGATGATACAGTTACCTTCGCCAAGTACGCGACCAATGATGACATTACAGTATGTATCACCCGCGATGACGTTGTTGGTATTGTCCGGTCATCTATTCGTATGGCTGATCCAACCTAGTCCAATAAATCAGAATTCTCAAATCTATGTGGTACTGATGGTTGATTTGTTGGTCTGATGTCTCCTGTTTATCAATATGTGCATCTTTCCTGCATGCAAATCTTTCCGGAACACTCCAGCGTACAGTTTAGATACTTACCGGTATATGCTAACAGCCATTTCTACATAACGCCAAAAGGACCCTTCAACCGACGATAGCTCGAGTGATGCGAGAACTACTGTTAAGTGTCAAGAATGTACACCTATATGGTGCGGACAGGTGCAAACGATTCCTCCGTTTTATGAACAGGTGCTATCATACCCAAAACTAGTCCATCAGTATCAACACCGATTTGGGTGTCTCAGGTATCGGAATAGATCCAACTCAGACATAAAATACCGACAATAAAAGATATGATGGTTAAAGCGACGAGATTAAGCTTTCCAGGGCTGGCGATAGCACCACCTGCACCCTAAACACGTAAGCGCACAATATCGTGTCTGTGGTAAACCTAACCGAGCCCCAAGTCGCGGCCACAAAAATATTACGTAGACACTCCCGCGGTCATAAATGTTAAACAGCCGCTATTGGATTAAAACAAAAATATAAAAAACCATCGTTGACCTTGTTTCATCTCTTGTCGCCAACAAAGCCAAGCTTGATTTTTATGTTCTTCATTCGACATCACACCCCACCATTTCCCCAGCTGAATGCATTGAACCTCCAACCAAAACTGTGTCTGCTGATCCAGCCTGGTGTGGCGATTCGACACCACAAACTGCATCAAAACTTTCGATTGGATGTATGTCTGGAGGAAGCTGATCTGTGGGATACTGTCACGTACGAAGTCACTATCGATAAGTTTCGCTTAGTTGAGATCAATCTCATGCCCACTCAGGCCTTCGATACCTACTGTATACTTTTTATTGAGCGCATTCATGGAGATGCCCCTGGCCTTTGGCCTTTGGGTCTCACTGGACAGTTTATCTGGTGAATTTTCATCCAGCAATGACCTATTGCAGACAAATGAGAATAATTTTACACTGAAGATGCAAATAAAAACAAACTAATGATTTTTGTAGAAAGCGTGCATGTGAGATTTTGACTGCGGCAATCAGGTTAATTCCTTATACAACTGATGGCTTTTATACTGAACCAACACTGCCACCAACCCCTCTTTTTACATTCATTTTTGACAGGAAAGAACTATTTTGAATATTTACCTGTGACAAGGCAGCTGAAAGAATCAGTATATGCCTTATGCATGAATAAAGTTCACTAGTACTATAACAAATTAGCATACTTTTCATCACCCCTCAACCATCTCGATTTTTAGATATTTACCTCTGTAAATACGTAAGCCAAGTCGGCTGTTCACTTGCAGCCCAAGTTACGCATTTGATCTCCAGTGCTAGTCTAACTGTGACAGGCATTCACCAAACAAGCCAACCCATTTTCAAGCCTACCTCAAAGTAAACATAAACCACATTACAGATTTAGCTTCTGTGTTAATTTATAAATGCTAGGCTTATGATAATTAGGTTCATACCTTCTACCTTAAAAATTAGAGAGGTGTCAAAATACGAAACTATCCAGTGAGACCTTAGCGCTGGCATGATTCTTCATTAGACGAAATCGTTGCGAAGCCACCCAAATCCTTAGTCAGCCTACAACATTAGACGAAAATAGGGCTCAGGAAGTAAAATTTCCAAGCTCTCATCCTTGGGACGAGTGAGTTGTAACAGATACTCGTAATTGTCATCAATATTGACGCGTTGATGTGTTAGTGAAAACATTAAAATATTACATGTCTGGTTGTGTGATACGGAAATACGGATTGAACATCGATATCGAACTCCAGATCAACCATGGAAGATTAAATGGGTACATAGTAAAATATATGGAGAAAGCATGTTATGCTGAGTGAGACAGCGACAGCGCTCCCGATTCCTGCTTGTAATCGTATCAGGAAACACGCCCATCGCGATCTTGAACCGAAGTCTATTTCAGACTTTATGTGCTGGTATATGACAGAGAAAACGGAAATTGAAACAATCTACAGTAGCCTTGTATGCATTGTCCAGGTGAGGATACCATTCGGAGACTAAACTTCCCTGAATTCATATTGACAAAGACAGCCTATGAATCACTCCACGTAATAAACATACTAATATAAAAAGCCATGCGGGGAACGAGAAGATTACACTTCGTTAACCTCCTACAATTAGGTAAACAGCCATATATTATGCCTGTCATACCAACAACTGCTATTAGAGTGTACCTTTCCAAACAGCACGAGGTTCCAAAACGTCAGGCTGTGTTTTGTTTTTAGTTTCATCTTCATTTAGAAATGGTGACTAAGATTTGAGATCTTACCGCTTGGTTTAAATTGGCAAATCCGCAAAAGCACTAGCAAGGTAAGGAACCACTATCATTTGTTCTCTTTTCCACACAAGATCAATGTTGTCGCCTAGTCTGTCTCAAGCGGACTGCTCCGGTGGCCAAGTGGTAGGGGCGTCCGCCAATCGACAATCGACAAATTCCGTTAGTGACTAATCTAATAATAACAACATTCGCACGTGGAGCACAAATTGATTTGAGAGGGAATGAAGAGAGGCATGCCAGCTCTGTTAAAGCGGATCTGGGAAGAAAAAGCGTGCATGAAATAAAAGAAGACTCAGGTGAATAGTGGTGATCAGATGGGGTTCTGGAATAATTTGGCTTGGACCTGAAGACAATCCGACATAGCGTGGTGTTAACTTCTGAGATTTACAACGGTGACATCATCAAATCTTGTGTTCCAGATTTCGACTGAAATCGGCTGATCATTATCGGATTCAGTATTATTCAGATAATTTGGCATGTACGACTTTTTGCACTTAACGTCGGCATTGAGTCTTTAAACATGCATTGTACCTGTGTCAGATATTCACATAAATACATATGCTAGTACAATATTTTAATATTGTTAACTTCTTTATCATAAAGTGTGTGTGTGTGTGTGTGTGTGTGTGTGTGTGTGTGTGTGTGTGTGTGTGTGTGTGTGTGTGTTAATTGTATTGCAGAAGTAATCCGACTTACAGTCATTTATATCATCGGGTGAATCTTTTCAGACTATTTCAGTAAGGCAAGCATTGGAATAAAATTTAATAAAGAATGTCACCTTTCATTTTACAAAAGCTCATCATTAATTTTAGCTATGCTAACAACAACATTTTTGTCGTTGTTTTTAATTTAATAAGGCTTCTGTTGGTTTCTTGTTCAACCACCATTTCATTTGGATTTGAATACATGGTTTGAGGATGCATAAGGAAGCCTGCCGTTAAAGGAAGTCTCCGTATGATTATTTCCTGAGGACCCCATACCATGCATTCATGACGGATCTTAAAGTGACCTCCCTTGGAAATTAAATATTGAACCTTTATATAGATCTCGTTCATGTCGCTGACCGTTGCCATGTGTTAAAACCGGATATTGGTTAATTCTCGCACATGCGCATTTTGCGTAGGGCAAAACAAAGAACAAAGACCTATCATATTTATCGATCATCAAAATTTTATCAACGTTTTGCTCAGTTTGAAAATCAAGACTTGAAACATGGCCTCCAATTTATAAGGAAGTTCAATTACCTGAAGCGTATCAGAATACCAAATTTAGCAATGTGAGCTCTATTATTGATTGTACAGAAATTTTCATTGAAAAGACAATCTTCTCTTTAGGCGAGGGTTCAAACATACCCGAACTATTAAACCCAACCCCACCCCCCAATACTCTCATAGTACTTATTGGATTAAGTACATCTGGAGCAGTGACATTCTTATCGGATTGTAGGGGAGGCCGCATAAGTGATAAGAAAATAACTGTTGAAAGTGGAATTATAGACTTACTTGTGTCTGGGAATGTAGTAATGGCGGAAAGAGTCTTCAGAACGAAAGATGATTTTCCCAGCAAATTGTGCAACTCACTGTTCCATTCTTCACAAAAGGAAAAAGACAGTTACCTCATGAAGAAGTTATAAAATCAATACAAATGCATAGAGAACATATTCCCGTTGAACGAGTAATCGGATGAATTAAAGATTTTAAGATTTTAGCAGGACCAATGGCGATATCATTTGTAAAAGGAAAGAATGTATGCAAAAAATTACTGCGAGTGATCGTTGGAATTGTAAAAATGAACCTGCCTTTGTTTGTAGAAGTTAATTAAGCACAAGCGTTATCATGTATTGATTTTATTTTATATCACGAACCTCATATACATGATGTGGTGATTACTTACATGTCTGACAGTATAATAATTGAAACACGTAAATAATGAGACAACATATAAACAAAGTCCTTATTCATGTCAATGCCTGTCTTAAATACAATGTCAGAGGGTATCTACAAAATGTAATTATTTCTTTAACTTGGCATGTTAAATAATTTTGTTTGACAGTATATATACTTTTTGTGCTGTTAAGAGATTTCCAAAGGGTAGAGCTGTACGCACCATATCTCACTGCCATTTAAACTTCACTTTTAGGTAACGCTCGTTTAAGAATTTCCATCTTATAAAATAATAAGAAAAGACCCCTATCCGTTTATACAATCGCAATCTCGCTTCCTGTATCAGTAAAAAAAAAAGACACTTCACTTCGTGACAATACGTAACTGAGCTTTCACCACAAATCTATACAAGTATCTACTTTCAGGAAAAGGGGAACCGTGTTGTCCCAGTGGTCAGCGTGCCAGACTCGCTACTAGAAAATGTACGGTTTCGAATCTTGCCATCGGTAGCTAATGGGTTGTGTCCTTGGGATAGACGCTTTATTCCAATCGCTTCGGCACGTAATAACCGTCTTGTGTTGCTATGTGGTAAAATACCAAAACCTAACCTTGATGTAGTGCTAAGACGCCTGCCATTCCAAGTGTGGTTCACGATTCACATCTGAAAGTGCCATTTCTTTAGAGTCTGAACTATTTACAATTGTCTCCCATGAAAGCGGCTCTTGCGCGATTCGGTAAAGGATTTACATGATTTGGTGCTAATATAACTGCTTACGTCAACAACAACAAAAAAAATATTTCAGTATTTACTTCAGCTCATGTTTACTTTCTGCGGGGCGTTTTGGGTTCCGTTGTTTCAGAAAGTTTATTTTTAGATTATAACAATAATATTATATACTCGTGCAGGGTAAAGGATACTGCTCAGTGGTGTGCAAGGGCGAAAGCATATTTACAACAGATATATGCTGATGAATACAGGCATACAAAGATTGGAGACCGTATCTTTCATTAGGGCTGTGTCATTTTATTCACCACCATTTAACATTTTTACCAACTCAAGCACTTTTCGGAATTAATGAGTGCAATTTAAAATAGGTTGGGTTTTTTGTTGCTGTTGTTTTTGTTGCTTTTTTTATCTTTCCTTTCGAACCTCTTAACAGTTGTTTTGTATGTATATGTTTACGTATATATTTACAGATAGTTCAATGTTCCCCACGTCGGCGTCTATGAGGAAGTGAAATATGAAACATTTATACCTGTAATAATATATCATTCTGCCTTGATTCACTCCTCAATCAACATATGCAAATAGGACTCAATTATTTGTACAGGATACATTCATTATCAATATATAACTCGATGCTGTTTTCTCAATAAATTATCAGTTTATAGCACTCAGCCCAGGGCTGTTTTCTCAATACATTATCACATTATTACCCAGGGCTGTTTTCTAAATAGATTATCAATTTATAGCACGAGGCTATTTTCTCTATAGATTATCAATTTATAGAACAGTGTTTTCTCGATAGATCTGTGACTATCTCCAGTGAGTACAAGCAACAAAAACAAACATCGGGGAACTCATAAATGAAGTGTTACTTGGACGAACTAAACCGATGGGGATAAAAGTAGAAGAAACGAACGTATTTTCCAATTTAAAGTTTCATCAGGTGATACGAACCTAATTTTAAAAAAATTTCATTTCAAACTTGATTTGATTAATTTTATCACGCATTTACTTCGTTATTAAAGAACATTATTTTACAATGGTCGTATTTTAATTGTCTAGCGTGAGCGGGATATTTCGAATAGCCATATTTTAATTGTTGACGGGAGCGGACGGCACTATTTACAACGGCCATATCGTAATTGTCCCACGTGAGTGGACGGCACTATTTATGTGTAGTTGTAGCCAGTTTTCACATTTGTTAACTCAGTGTTCGCTGACGTATCAAGGTAAAGAATACAGCCTCCTAACAGCGCTTATGATCTTACATTCACACGCACAGATCATGAATATATTGGTAATATGGACCGAAGATTTTTTTCTCATGGTAATTGTGTGTGTGTGTGTGTGAGAGAGAGAGAGAGAGAGAGAGAGAGAGAGAGAGAGAGAGAGAGAGAGAGAGAGAGAGAGAGAGAGAGAGAGAGAGAATATGGTTTTGGATACAATATATCAGTCAACAGTTTTTCTTTCACGTGAACTGTGCATTTTTTTCAACTCTGAATATCATTGTTTCATCCTATACTTGGAACTGACTAAATCACAAGCTACTCCAAAAAGAATGTGTATCCCTTTCTTGTGATATTATTCAAGACCGATGGTTCTTCATAACCGCTCCAGTGGCCTAGTGGTTAGAGCGTCCACCTCGGATGCGGGAGGTCATAGGTTCGATCCCCGGCCGAGTCATACCAAAGACTTACAAAAATGGTACTAACAGCTGCCTCGCTTGGCGCTCAGCATTAAGAGGTTAGTGTTAGGACTGGTCGGCCTGGTGTCAGGATAATGTGGCAGGGCGGGACATCATGCTACATGTCTGCAGCATGATGCCCCAGTGCTAGACCTCACTATAAACTGTTACACTGCAGACATCGTGGCGATATGACTGAAAATTTGTTAAAGCTACGTTAAAAATCCAAATCACACATCCCACCGATGGTTCACAATAGTTCCTTAACGCACAATTATCAATTATACAAAGCAACGGAACAGTTAAAATTACCTTCTTGGAATGGTGGTGATAAAAGGGGATGAGTAATTCTTAGACATGTTCAAGGTAAAACAAAGCCTGTGATGGTACCAATGATACAAGAATGCTACAATTAGGGGTGTTTGCAGCGTCCGATAGACATACCTTTATATGATAAGAATCAGAAAATATTTAATTTATCTGGTTTATAGTTGTTCGTGTAATTGTTCGATAGTTTTCATTTCATGTTTTGCTAATGTATTTCGACTTCTTTCAGTTCGTATTATAATGATGACGACGACGACTACGACCACGAGGATGATGCGATAACACTCAACATTTCAACTAAATTATATTTTGTTCTTTATTATTTTAAAAGAAGTCATTCTATTAAAACTGGAATTAATTCAGCGAAATCGCAGTGTGGGTGCTGAATGTGATTGACCTCTTGTGCTATTTGACTGAGGTTTTAGAAAGCCTATTCACGCTAATAATGGTCATCGTATTATAGCGAGGGAACAAATCTCCTTACTCCCAGTAAACTATTGACAAATGTTCAAGGTCGTTATTAGGAAACAAAATTAAAAATAAATACTTGAAAAATTAAGTAGCTATACACAAATAAAAAAAAAAGACCATATTCGTGATCATTTCACCAATAACTATGAATGGTACAATTTATGAGACCAGCTCGTTGGGTACATGTATCAGTCCGACTAATAAATTTACATGGCATTTTATTACTTTTTTTGTTTGACTGTTTTTAAAGGCATTTAATTCGATAAAGCCAGTAGAAACTTTAAACTGATGGCGAACCCATTCTCAATATACGGTAGTGTTGTTTATGTCTGATCGCGCATATAGTCATTTGTATTTTGATAGATTGCTACACATGTAAGAATTACCTTTCGGTGTTTGATATATTTACAGTTTTATATAATACAAACATGTTTATAAAGCGTATTTGAAGAACTGAAGAAAAGCTTGATTTAATGTTGTACTTTAGTATCGGAGTACTTACTAATAAAGTACTTGCGCAAGAACACTTCGCTGTTTGTTATCCCCCACCTAAACAACATCCCGACTCCACCCCCACCCCACCCCATGTCCAGAATGTGACGCAGTGGTTGTAACAAAAGCCCGTGACATACATTGTATTTAATCGTCTTATAAATACATAACAATGTCTCTAAATCTAAGATCTATATTAAATGAACAAGGAAAGGTAAACAAGCCAGACTGGGAGATATAGTAATAACAAATTTGTTGAGTCGAGAGCGAGCAAAATACACGTAGTGGATTCGAGACCAAAGGAAATATACTTCGTACAGTCGATAGCGATCAATATATATTTGGTACAGTCGAGAGCTGACAGGATGTACTTGGTACAGTCAGGAGCTAGCAAGATGTACTTGGTACAGTCAAAACCTTGCAAGATGTACTTCGCACAGCCGGGAGCTAGCAAGATGTAATTGGTACAGTCAGGAACTAACATGATGTACTTGGTACACAGTCAGGAGCTAACAAGATGTACTTGGTACAGTCAGGAGCTGAAAAAATATACTTGGTAGAGTCAGAGCTAGTGAGATGTACTTTGTACAGTCAAGTGTGTGTGTGTGTGTGTTTGTGTGTGTGTGTGTGTGTGTGTGTGTTTTGGATTTTAAACGTAGCTTTAACAATTTTTCAGTCATATCGCTACGATGTCTGCAGTGTGGCAATTTATAGTGATGTCTAGCACTGGGGCATAATGCCGCACTAACCTCTTAATGCTGAGCGCCTAGCGAGGCAGCTACTAGTACTATTTTTATATCTTTGGTATGACTCGGCCGGGATTCGAACCCGCGACCTCCCACATCCGAGGCGGACGCTCTAACCACTAGACCACAGGAGCGGCCTGGTAGAGTTAAGACTTTTCAAGACGTATTTAGCCCATGGTCTTTCTCAGCGCAGTAGATATCTGATGTCAACTCTTCTCTGTTCAAGGTTGGTTTTTATAGGGGAAATTAGTGCAGTATCATAAAGTTACACATTTAAAAAATATGTCATTTCAGTATTCGTTGGTATCCCCGCAGTTTGTTTTGGTACATCACCTGTACCATAGTGACTTAAATGCATGAATATGTGCACTCGTGTATATCTATCGTTTTACAATATTGGCATTTTATTTCTTTGCAATAAGTGGCAGTTAAACACTGAGCAGGGGTTATTTCAAGCTAGAATAAAATCTGATTTATAATCTTCAAGGAGGTTACCGATAAATTACATCGTTTATGGTTTGGCCTTTGGATCCGCTGCATAGCTATAAAGAAAATGTTGAAAGTGGGACAGTTATAATGTGAAGTTATATGTATTTG
The DNA here is from genome assembly GCA_016617855.1 of Megalonaias nervosa. Taxonomy (NCBI): domain Eukaryota; kingdom Metazoa; phylum Mollusca; class Bivalvia; order Unionida; family Unionidae; genus Megalonaias; species Megalonaias nervosa. The sequence continues at coordinate 22,471 of JAECUM010004856.1, read as the reverse complement.
TACCAAGTACATTAGGCACACAGCTGAGATAGCTCTATACTATTTTCGTGCATTGTGCTGACATTTTATTAAACGTGGTAACAAGGGGGAAAAAATGCTTTGTAGAGCAGACAACTCATCGAAATGGCGCTTCCGTGTACTCGAGAATGAACTTGAACTGGTCGAAGTGCACAAACTTTTAAAGTTTTTAATAGGGAAAAGGAATTTATGTACAGTAGTTAAGGAGAGTCGGAGAAGATGAGGGTGGGCGCCATCTCTCGCCTCCAACACACAAATCACGCACATAAAGAAAATTAGTGCTGAACAACCGCAACGTTTCCTTGAGTAAGTTTACTGTATGGCTAAAATTCTTCTCAGGAAATGCTTAAAATGCAGGAGTTTCACACACACACACACACACACACACACACACACACACACACACACACACACACACACACACACACACACACACACACACACACAACGATACTTCTGGATCAGCCACTATCAACAATATCGGCTTCTGAAAGTGCAATAAAAAATAAATAAATTATAAAATATATTTTGTAATAAAAGTAAGCAAGTTATCAGCCAGATTTTCCTGTCTAAATTCTTTCTTCACTGACAACTGCGTCTTTCTTCCGGAGTTTTTAAGACCCAGAGAACTAATATCCGCCATCTTCGTGAAAATACAGAATCGATGTACTTTTCTTCCATTATGCACAGCACCCAATAGTCTGGTTGCCTGTTTCATATGCTTCCTGCTATACAGACTGCTACATATCAAATCGGGATACCCAAATTTTGCTAGTTATATTTATCTATATATATCTGTGTTTGTGTATGTGTATAAATATTAAGTACAAAATTAGTATAAATGTATACATAATGACATTGATTAATACCTTGAATTTATTTTTCTGTTACTTTTCTTCTTGTGACTATGTTTCCTGTGACTTTCTTTCCGTTGCTTGTTTTTTTTTTTTCTAGCGACTCTCTTCCCTGAATCCGTTGACAATATTTGTTTTAACGAATGTTTCCGCTGTCTTCCTGATACATAACTCTTTGAATATTAGTAAATTTTATATGGCTGCTATTTAGCTCATGCAATAAAACACAGATTATCTGGATCCATCAGGTGGACATATATGTATTAGATGCTTCCCGATAATGTCACTAGCAGACGATATTCTGCCCATTTTACCTGGACGACGGGCAACCTGGCAGTTTCTCCTATATGCGATCACCAAAATTTACCATTTTTAACAAGGTATACCGAAGCAAAGTCAAGTTATAAATCACAAATATAGATACTAACAGAAAGCTTGATTTGCGTTCTCTTTTATGTATGTAATTTTCATGAAAGTATCTTGAGATTCAATTAATTTTTTTCCACTTCCAAACACCATATAAAGTCAACGGTAGATCTGCCAGCTGACCACAAATATGGCGGATGATGACATCATTCGGGAACAATCAATGTACAGAACTGGCCCAGTGGGTTCTGGCGCTCTAGGCGAACGATGATTTTGGCACCGATATAGAGAAAATAAATCACTTCCGTCTAATTTTGGCGCCTTGCGCCATAGGAGACCACCTAATTCAGCCATACGGTCGGAGCGGTCAACTAATAGGTCTTCCGAATGATTGAACTTTATTAAAAGTTCTCGTTTTTGTTTTGGGTTGAATGATTTTTCAGCACGCGATTGGCTACACATGGCGGCCATTATACCTGGTGAAGGAGGGGGCCCCGAGTGGCCGAGTGGTCTAAAGCGCTCACCGTTACGGATCACTACCATCTCACCTCTGTCTGCGTGGGTTCGAGTCTCGGATTCGGCCAATGTAGTTATGTGAGAAAGCTTGCCAGTAGCTTCTCGTGGGTCGGTGGTTCTTTCCGGGGTTTTCCCGGGTTCTTCCTCAACCATTTATACTGGCCGCCATGTATAGCCTATCTTGTGCTGAAAAATGGCGTTAAAACCCTATAACAACAACAACATTAATACCTGGTGAAGGAAGGACACAGGAAAAGCCCGGTAAGAACCACCTACTGACGGGAAGCTACTGGCAGGCTTTCTCACATACGCACATTGTCCAAGCCTGGGTTAAAATAATAATAATGTTAGTGGATTTATCTGGACAAGCGACTGGACAGGATATGGTCTCATTTATCTTGTATCTGACCCCTGCTGATAACTAATGCCATACATTTCTTCAAGCTGAAGAACCTTTCGCTATTACACAGTCTCTTGATGATGTATCAGTATAAGGTAAAACATAAGCAATAAAATCAATCTATTAGAGATCAGATATACTAGATACGTTATTTTTTTAAAAAATATTTCAATGGTTCACAGTGGAATATACGGCAAATGGAAGTTCGTTTCATGCTCTCGAAACAAACCACTTAAAAGAAATTCCGTGATCTGGACTACTTTGGACGGCCGAAAAACGTCGAGTTTTGAAAACTGACTGCGTATGGTGGGAAATCACACGAGACTTGAGTGTGAATTGATCTGTTAACTCTTATGGGGCCAAACCATGCACGACGTTGCATCTGTTGTAAATAATTATAAAACTAAGCATATCAACATTGTACCAACGATAAGTGCAGACTAAACTTATGTACATGTTGTGATTTTGTATTTTTTGGAAGTCTGTTAATATAACTCTTTGCCAGACTATGCTAAATATTGAAACGATAATTAACGTGTGAAAAAATCTGAGTATTATTCACGATTTTTCCTGTAAGGTATGGTATGACAGTTGAAAGTGATTTCAAAATTCCAGTAGATCTATTTAATTTGCCAACAGCTATATGTAGTTGTGTTTTGAAAGTTAGGTTCTTGTCTACCGATAAGTACAAGTCGTCAAAGTTCTCAGTATATGATACGTTCTCATCCGCGTAGATGTTGGCTTCAGTTTTATTAAGATAAATAGATTGTTACGTATCGGCTCGTTCAAAAGTAACAAAAGAAAAGAGTGAAGACAACAAGCTTTGTAAGTTTTAACAAAAAATAATTTATTTCCCTAGAAAACACGGTGAAAAGGTGAAAATATGAAATAGGACTTACGGCTTGTGAAGAAAATCCAAACATTTACCCTAGTACTGAAAAAATACAAGTCCTATCACTAAATAATTTTAACTGAATCCAGGTTCGAATCTTGATGACGTTCCAAGATGGAGGATGATGACGTCAGATAAAGTCTTTACGCAAATGTCCAGAATTTCACGTTGAACCACAATTTGTACTGTACTGTTCCAATTTAGAATGAATTTCACTGAATGTCTTTGTCCTAAACCACTGTGTAGTTCTCCAGGGAAAAATAAATTATTATTTAAAGAGTAGATGAACTCCTATAGCTGTCATCTATAACAAGATACATCTTGATCTCTACAGATGTAAAGAAAAATAAACAAACTCTTTCCAGCACAAGAAAAATAATACCTTCTTCTCAAGGTATAAGAACGACTCTGACTATTTCACAGGGATCTATGTGTTTAAAAACCGACCTAAGACGTCATTTCATGCACACGCACGAAGAACGCGTGGTTATTTCGCAATAAACAATCGCAGTACACGATGTAAACACGTATAATTAGAAATGACCTCGGCCACAACCAATCGTTTATGCCGGCAGTTTATCCACCCGGCAATCTAAACAAAAAACTTACGAAAGCCGAGAGTCATATTTACGTTCTAAATAAACACGATGTTTCTTTCAAAAATATCAGATCCCTTGAACATAATCATCATCATAATAAAATATAATGATACAAAAATGAAATAAAAAGAATTCAAATTTTAACACACAAGTAATTAAATTACATGGTCGTAACACTTTCCTCCATAAAGAAAAAAGAAAAATTTATGTAATAAAGCTTTCTTTTTTTACCAGATGTAAACTATACACGAGGTAAAAAAACATTACATAAGAAGAACTCTTATGAATTATACAAAGGTGTATATGAAAATAATATTTCTATACACGGGAAAGTGCATCTGCAATTAAATTGTCTTTTCCTTTGATGTGCCTGATGTCAAGATTGTATTCTTGCAAAAATAAACTCCACCTTAATAGTCTTTGATTTTTATTTTTCATCCTGTTGATGAAAGTAAGGGGGTTGTGATCACTAAACACAACAACCGGAGAAGGAGCTGAGCTGATGTAAACTTCAAAATGCTGTAATGCCAGCATTAAAGCCAAGCATTCCTTCTCGATTGTTGAGTAGTTTCTTTGGTGCTTATTTAATTTCTTAGAGAAATAGCACACTGGATGTTCTACACCATTTCTGTCATCTTGAATCAATACTGCTCCAACCCCAACATCACTTGCATCCACAGATAGTTTGAATGGTTGACTGAAATCTGGAGCTGTTAGAACTGGTCCACTTTTAAGTATGGCCTTTAACCAATCAAAAACCTCTTTACATTTTTCAGTCCAAAGAAACTTGTTTTTCTTTCTCAACAAGTTTGTCAGAGGTTCAACAATATTAAAGAAGTTAGAACAAAATTTGCGATAGTAACCAGCCATACCTAAAAATCGCATCAGCTGTTTCTTACTGACAGGCACAGGAAATTCAGAGATAGCCTTGACCTTAGCATCTATAGGTTTAACTTGACCATGTCCCACAACATGTCCTAGAAAAGTAACACAAGCACGGCAGAACTCACTTTTAGATAAATTAATAGTCAGATTTGCATCAGTGAGTCTGTCAAAGAATTTCCGAATCGTGGCTAGATGTTCTTTCCAGGTGTTGTTGTAGATGATGACATCATCAATATACGCATCACAATTGTCTAGACCAGAGGTAATCATATTCATAAGGCGTTGAAAAGTACTTGGAGAACCCTTTATCCCAAATGGCATTACTTTATATTGGTAGAGTCCATCTGGAGTCACAAATGCCGAAATTTCTTTTGCCCTTTCCGTTACTGGAATTTGCCAGAATCCTTTCAGAAGGTCGAATTTGGTGACGTATTTGGCATTTCCAATTTTGTCGATACAATCATCGATTCTTGGTAATGGAAATGAATCTGTTTTTGTCACACTGTTCACCTTCCTGTAATCAGTACACATTCGGAAAGTTTTATCCGGTTTCGGAACAAGTATACATGGTGAACTCCAATCACTCTTACTGGGCTCTATAAAATCATTCTCCAGTAAATACTGAATCTCCTTTTTCAAGTATTCCTGTTTGAGAGGGTTCATCCTGTATGGGTGTTGTTTCACAGGTTTTGAATCTACAATTTCAACGTCATGAAAAATTTTGTTTGTCCTTGTAGGTACGTCTGGAAACAAGTGCTCATATTCAGACAATAATTGTTTAAGTTCACCCTTTTGTTGTTGTTGTGAATGAGAAAGTTTCTGGTCTAGATTTTCCATAATTTCAGAATTCCGAAGATTTGTAGTTCCAAGATCAGTAGAATCCGACTGAATTCCTTCATTCAAATCCTCAGTTGGTGGGACAGGTACAACTAAATTAATTGCATAATTTACTTGGCTATCTCTTTCAATATCGTAGTACTCCATTAATTTATTAGACCAGAGTACAAATATATATTTATTTTAACTCATTCATTTTCTTCTTTACTTTGTAAGGGCCATGAAATCTAATTTGAAGAAAATTTTGAAGAATGAGCAAGAGAGAATGGACTCTATTACAGGACTCAAAAATCCTCTCAAGTAAAGTTTTGTGAAACCATAATTTCACTTTTGACTTGAATTGCTGAGTGCCAAATTCAAGCATAACAAGCTGGAAAATTCCAGTCACAAAATTTGACCTTTGACCTGATTGGACAGATTTGGGAAGGCCAAATTGAGTAAAAGACTTTATCAAAGCTTTTACTATGTTTTTGGTTTTAATATTCCTCAAAGGAATTGCCTCTGGAAATCTTGTTGACTCACACATAATGGTCAACAAATATTTACCTGGATTTGATTTATATAAAAATGGCTAAAAATTTTGCATTTTGTTGAGATTATTTGAATTTTACCTGTTCTCAGTGAGAGATTAATTATTTTTTGCAAAACAGTGAGACAGAGCAGGATCATATATTTTCAGTTTAGATTGGTAGTTGTCGACATTTTTATCTGAGACGTTTTACCATTACGTCATAAATATCTTCCTAAGACGTTTTGGAGGAGTGAATTTTGTTTAAATAAAGCATGGTAAGAGTTTCTGGAGACAAAACAGTAGGGACTGCATAAATTTTGGAATATTTTTAGCAAACGTTTCTCTAGTTCCAATAAAGAATGTATGACGGCATCAGCAGTAGATTTTGAGACAAATGTATTCTTTTAAATATAGTTTCACCTTCTGGGTTTCCACTTAGTTCCAGAGTGTCTTTGGTTTTGTCACAAGTTCTTTTACAAATAAATCACATTTGTGTACCATTATTCAGGTGGTTTCAATTTTATTGCTTTTCCGTCAGTACGATCGACGTCATGTCTTTCTTTTTCACTGTCTTTATTGTACCAGGATTATTTTTGTTTCTTACGAGATATACTAATCCTTGTAGTATGACAATGTTGATCAAAGATATTCCTGATTTAGCCCCATCTTTATTTAGATGTTTATTTAGATGCTCCTGAAAATATTACCCCATGTTGATCTAAGATATCACTGAAAACACTAGGCCGATAAATCAGCCCCAATTTTTGTATTGATGCTGACTGGAGCAGGAACTATTATGTACATATTGCCGAAAGGACCTGACCGTAACTCAAGGGCCGCGAGATAGACCGGTAAGTGACTAAAATGTACACAGATGTGTGCGGACAAGAGTGTCTGTTTTTCATACATTAAAGAATAAAATAGCACGCGTGACAACGACGTGACGGTCATAGACAGATTGTGAAATAAGACAATGTTTCAGAAGATAAATTACTATTCAGAGCGATAGAAAATCATTGTGATACAACCAAATGGGTGGTTACAGTGTCATCTCCTTAACAACGAATTGAACTAAATTTATTTTCATTATTATTATTTTTGTTGTTGCAATTTAGGCTTCCATCTTATAATAATACTAGAATAGCGAACATAATGGAGCGCAAAACACTTCTTTAGTATAACTGCCACTCAAAAGAAGTACAATTTCTTGTCTAGAACTTTTCTAAAAATGGACGGGCACACCAACGTTTATATTAATAGTTTATTCTCAAAAGTATCATAGTAAATTTTACAAGAAAAATAAAATGATAAATTTTGGCATCAACTAATAGAGAATTATTTCTGGAACGAAAGTTTAAAATATAAACGCTCTGAAGCAATGTAGCTTTCATATCAACTTACCTCAATAATTAATTTTATGGCTAGAAGATCCAAATAGCGGAAAGTCCACAGGAATGTACAAAGATAACCATATATATATATATATATATATATATATATATATATATATATATATATATATATATATATATATATATATATATATATATATATATATATATATATATATATATATATATATATATATATATATATATATAAAGAGTTTCTTCAAACGAATATTGTTCTAAGTTTTTATTTTTAGACTGCCATTAATGGTCTAATTAATTTAATTTTCGTTGCCATCAGTCAGTCTTGTAAACTAAAACAATTGCACAATGATACTGACGAAAATTCAAATTACGACAATTTACGAAGGTTAATATTGAATTTTTTTAATTCAGTCTTTTTGTTTGAGCAAACAATGAAATAATCGTCGTCTTAGACGATAAACCACTAATCTTCCTTCCTTAGTGGACTTAAAGACTATAAAACAAGTCATTATTTGTTTAATCTTGTAAATGTTGATTTTATTTTATCGTTATGTTTTCTTTGTACACATTGAAATGAGTATATCAACATAGTTCACAGAGAATAAGATATCGTTCAGAATAAACATCATATTGTGTACACTCAAATCTTGTTGCTTGTCCGAAAACAATATGGCGGTGCAGGCAAGGTTTTGTGGGTAAACGATATAAAATCTATTTATGACAACAATGTGAATTCATAACTTGCTGTCAGGTGAGCCACGATCCTTTTCTAAACACGAGTGCCCGTTTGACCTTGTTGAGAAGCGTCCATATAAACAACATTTCTTAAGATGTTTAAATCTATTTCTTTTAATTTCATTGTTAGACCTCATTAAATTGTTATGCTGAAGCTCAACGCGGTCAGTCCATGTCAGAGTCCAACTACGCATCAAACATCACTGAGATTGCTAACGATGTGGCCTTTATAGCATCTTGGAGAGATAAGTAGTTCATCCGGTAAAGGGATATCAGCAAGAATAATGACTCACTGAAACACGGAAGTGTATATGGGTTGTATAGAAGATGGGGCGGGGTTAGTTGCAACATCCTTTGAAGGGAGCAGGATGAAGTAGACCTGTCACGTTAGAAACACAAAGGCGTTGCCAAATATACGCACTTGGTCAAGCAGGATATGAAATAGTGACTAGTTCGCTTTTTATTTTCATTTTGTTGGCCAAGTGAAAAGCTGGCACTGAAAATGAAAATATAGGAGTAGTATAATTTCTAGAGCTGGAACCAATCCGCCAGCACCAGCCGCCATCTTGTTATTAAAAATATAATTGGGTTATAAAAATACCACTGTAATTATAATTGCATGAGATTATATTCCATTGTGTATAGTTCTGATTTATCTTACTCGGTTCTATGTTGGCGTCGTCATCACTAAATTGAATTTTTTAAATGATCCAGGTAAATTGTGTTAAGTAAAAATTGCTGGCAGATACGGTAGTAATTAGTACCAAGGAATAGTACGGATAATTGGCGTCCAGACAATCGGTGCCTTACTGTACTTTGATCGGACAAAGAATACAAATAAAATTAGCTTAGTGAAGATTTCAAGTAAAACATTATAGGGCTTTGAAACTTGTTTCAAACCTCGCATTTCAAAATATTGCCTTTATTTTCAAAAGATTATTTGAAATACAATCGATTCAAAGGCCACTAAAATAATTATTTGAATACTAGTATTATTACTACTATAAATAATTACTAAGCATCTCCGTAAGAGAATTATCTGCAGAGAGTAATTTTATTAGTGTGTTTGCTCCTTAAATATTTCGACGATAAGGACGTAAGGGACAGTGGTATCTCAGATAATTTGTGAAGTCAAAGAGAGAAACAAATTGCAAAGAAAGTGCCAGACACATAAACAGTAAAGAACTCGAAAAGTTTTAAACTTTAAATATTTAGGTGGATACACATCAAGCAAACACGCGCTGAAGGTGCTGACTCATATTTGTGTGTTTTTGCATCTCGATGGTTATGATAACAGCGTAAATAAAATGAAAAAGTACAAGAAGGAATAAATAATGTATTTCATTTGATAACTATGTCAAGATTGTATTCGGCAGAATTTGCAGTACAAATTGAACATCTCGTAGACTTTCCAGGGTCTATATACAAAGTTTCAGTAAAAGCAGAGACAAAAAGTTACGGAAGATAAAGTTAGATTTTAACCAGTCTATCGTAAGTCATTATGCCGTAGCAGAGTCTACTTTTTGCACGTTAACCATGGGAATGACACGATTAATCATGGGGATGACACAGCTAATCATAGGGATGACAAAATTAACTATGGGGATGACACAATTAGCCATGGGAATGACAAAATCAACAATACATATGACACAATTAACCATGAGGACGGCACACTTAACCAACGGAATGACAAAATTAGCCATGGGAATGACAAAATTAGCCATGGGAATGACAAAATTAACCATGGGAATGACACAATTAATCATGGAGATGACACAGTTAATCATGGGAATGACAAAATTAACTATCGGGATGACACAATTAACCAGAGGAATGACAAAATTAACCACAGATATAACGCAGTTAACCATGAGGACGGCACAGATAACCAGAGGAATGACAAATTTAGCCATGGGAATGATAAAATTAACCATAGGAATGACAGAATTAGTCATGGTAATGACGCAATTAACCATAGGAATTATACAAGTTTACATTAATCTGAAATCAAACGAACGTTTGAAAGACTGAAGTAACTTTGCAGATTGTTGAAAATACATATGCAAGCTTTAGATTGTCGTCCTGATGGCTCGTTGAGAACGCTCAAAGACAATTAGGTATTAAGTACGCTCTGAATGCTTTTATTGGGGAGTCCCACCCGGCAAGCGTACGTGATAGGCGTGGGGTGGGGTTTTTTTTACTGATGAGACCACTGCAACTTATTTCTAAACATCAGAATTTCTATCGTAGCGGTGTAGGAGAGGTTTCATACCGTGCAAGGTTCTAAGTGATACTATTATTGAGAATGATTGCGAAGATATGTTGGTTGTTTTAACTGGTATACAGTAAGAACCAAAATCACTCAACCGTAACAACTCAATCTCTTGAACAGCAGAAGATTTGGCAACGCCGTTTTCACACCCTTGAAAGACTCCGTGACTATTTCGAGTCCCAATCCCGACTAATCATCCTAGAATTCAAAGGATTTGATGAAGTCGAGATTACGCCTATGTTTTACCTATTATTGTAAACGTATTACCTACTGGATTAGGTTGCTCACAATGGATGATAACATATATACAATTCCCATTTTTGCAGGTCTTAGAAAGATAGTCATAACAGAGACTTTTAGCAACAACAACAACAACAACAACAACAACAACAACAAAAACTATTAGAGGAAATCTTATATTCTTGAAGTCTTTGGACCCAGTCATACCTCAATCTCAGCTTGTATAATATGTCTTTTCAGTATGGGTAATTACATTATTAATATAGTAGTAAAAGAATATGAGGTTTTTAGCTCAGAGATCCTCCTTTCCCCCAAAACAAGTATAAATTCCCTATCTTAGAGATCCCCCACCTACCACCTATCCCTTATCCAAGTGACATCTGCCTCAGATACTATAGACCAGACGACGGCTAATAATTTATCGATCAGGGAAATGTATCATATTACGGACACTTGGTTTTATTTTCCCAGCTGTTCTAAAAAGTACGTAGTGGAAATTCCAAAGATTATGTAATGAAAATCCCAAAGAACATTCTAGAAAGTGCGTGATGGAAATTCCAGAATAACACTATCAAAGGCAGGCAAAATTATTCTCCGTGTTCATTTAGCAAGTGGATCTGTATGTGAGCAGGTAAGTCCTTTCTTATTTTTTTAAAGAATTTCATCTCCTATCGCTAGAACATCAACGATAGCTAACATAAATCATTCATCGTCGTGCTTATATAAATAAAATTTAACTTTTCCGCTTACTTTTTGATGACATTCAAATAACTCTCTCATTGTTACCCTGTTGACAAAATACTTACAACCTTTTGCAAAAACCTTCGACCAATTTAAGTCAATATTAATCTTGGTATATTTTTCTTGACCGATTGGATCATGAAGATTATCATACTTTAACTTGAGCTCATCTCGTAACTTTTCAAGATAATCAAAATATTTGCTGTTATCCCATTTAATAAGCGAGAGTTTTATTCTATCAAATTTACTAAAACAAATACCTGAAATTTCATCATTAAATTCAAGTGATAATTGCTGTCCATTGACCATTAATTTTTTTTATTTTGCTACTAACTCCATCGGCTAACGTTAAATTTTCGAACATTATTTCTAAAGTTTAGACAAAATTAACTAAAGATGATATCGAATATATCACCTCCGGTACTGGCATAGTGTCCGAATGCAAGCGTATTAATTCCGTCCTCGCAATATCGTTTGTCATCAAAATTAATTAGTCCACGTTTTATAATTGTATCTGTTTCAAGTTTGTGATGATTTGATCTGATAACATTTGTTTTAATAAAACCGACATTATTGTTTAGCGCTGCTTTAAAATCATCAAATTGCATACGCTTTTCAACATATCCTTTTGCTTTTTTTTGTTAGTTCATTGTCATCTAAAATTACAGCAACATTTTACTTCTTAGTCCAACAAATTCCTTAACTGGCACAAACATAAATGCATCTTTCATCTTGCCGATGACTTTCTTGTCAGTTGGATCCTGAAATCCACTACTTGCTGGATAATCTGATAAATCAAATAACTCCTTATGATCATAAATATCTTGATAAACATCCTCACATTTTATATTATAAACGAGTGAATCTGTATCGGTAAATAGCAACTCCGAATCTGGCCAAACTATCTTCGTAAAATTATAATGAAAGTCATACATTAGCCATTTTGATATGTCAAGTACAGCTGCACCAACATAAATCGGTTTATTTAATTTTAAATTTGTCTTTCGTCGCTGTATTGCAACAAGATTTTCATTAAATATTTCATACTGACAAAACTGTCATCGTTGACTAATTTATTTCTGCGATTTACATCATTTACTAGCTCTATGTTTACTATCTTTCTGATATTTTCCATGGTCTTACCGAACACTGAATTGTTGATCAACTTGAAAAAGTTTTTCTCGAAGTCAGTCTTAGTAATAGCACGACGTTTGGTATTTAAATCAATAAAATCTGCCATCCAACGAGACTGATTAAATTTTAGCACGCGATGAACCTTTCTAAGAACTAAGCCGTGGTCGACTGCTTGTTTTAAATTTGTGTAACGTATCACGTAATTTCGTTTACTGAGTAAATTTGGAACTAGCTTATTAAAGATTGAATTTTTTGCCGCCGAAAATGTTTGCTGTTCAGCCGATAATAAACTATAATCGATCATCATTGACTCTGCACAAAACGGATAGTCGTTATGTAGATCATAAAGTTGTCGGGGATAATCAAGATCAACTTCAGCAAAATAACTGACCTCGGAAACATTATTATTGATTTTTCTGGGGAGATTTTTCTCGGTTTCGCTAAGAAATTGATCTGGAGTTATCCAATGAAATCCACTGCACGGCATTGGCTCTGACATTGCATAATTGTATAAATTATTAGTGTATAGATAAATAATATAATTTGACGGTAAATTTTTATTGTAATTTTTTAAATACTTATTGTTAGCTACCGCATATTTTTTGGTTATAACGCTAATTCCGCCGCGAATCCCTTTTTCAATAAAATTAAACATATCAACATCTGTCAAGATATCCAATTCTATCTTACTTGTTTTTAGCAGAGCATCCCATGACAATCCTGGCGCAGAATAATACCAACACGGATCTAATCCATAATTTTCATAACTAACTCGACGAAAATTCTCGAAAACATCGGCGAGTAATAACACATCTGTTTTCAAATGTAAATCATGATAATCACGAAATGTCTTACAACCAAATTTATTCCAAGTTTCTTGTGCGTATTTATAGTCGTTATCTGATATACCTTCACCTTTTTGCTGCGAGTAAAAACTATCTCTGGGCGGCAAAGAAGTTTCATCAGATTTGCTCCAGTCGTCGAGGTACTCGTATGGAAAGACACCTTTTTTTGTTAGGTAGGCATAATCCCCACCAAAGCAACTTCGTAGATTACCAAAACTACTACCAGCGCTTGCAGCGCTGTTTACAAGTTCATCAGCCGCGCCGCCATAAATTGCAAGCTGTCGATGAAACGTAATTTGCCAAGCGTAACTGACATATACTTTTCAAAATTGTTTTGAATACATTTTATTACATTATTTAATTTTAGTTTAGATTTTATTTCCTCATCGCCAAATGCTTTGACAATGATATTACTATCATGACCACGGAAATTATGTATAACGACAGGAATAAAATGTGGCGCATGAAATTTTAAATTACAATTATTATGTGCTGCTCCACGATATTGTCCGATTAAATGACAGTGATCGCGCACTTTATCAGGGCTGAGGACTGGTTTCTCGCAGATATAACAATTAACTGCCTCGGAAAAATCAAGTTGTTGTTTTGGTGTTATTTTTATTGGAGCTGTTTTAGATATTTTGTCGGTGATTTTATTAACGTCATCTATTAAATTTTTTAGTAACCACACGGCAGGATTTTTACCTCGATGTAATTTTATTGGACTTGAAACCTGAAAACTATTTTTTAAGCTACTCCACAAGGAACATGTTGTTGTATTTTTCTGGTGCTTGATTTATTTGGATCTTTTTCTGCACCTGCCACAGGAACAAGTAAACACTCAAAGTCAGCATAAATAACGAACGGAATATTTAATTTATGATCATAATTTTTAAATTTTAAAACTTTTTCTTTTTCTGTTGGCATTGTTATTTTTTGAACGTTAAGGCAGTATTTAACATGATCTTGTAATTTTTCAGCGCTAGAAAAACCTTGTAAACAACGATAACAAAAATATTTCTTATTTTTATTTTTGCTATATTGTCTGCCAACCAACCCATTGAAATTTTTGATCCAAACGTAATGTCCTTTATAAAACATCAAGTTTATTGTGTTTTGTGTAGCTTTTTCTGAGATGTATCTGGGATAAACATTTTCGTGGTCGTCTAGACCAAACACATTAACTGAAATATTATTTTGTTTTTCAAATTTTGTTATTTGATCTTCTGCAACTGGAAAAGTTATCCTAACTAGATTTAATTTTGATACGTGACTAATATATTTATCGACGAGATCAGCATTTTTTTCTACTGGAAACATCGCAGAGAGAATAGCCCATTGGAAACACTTGTTATCAGAGGTTTTTACGTTTATGCAACATTTTTGTTTTTAATTTTTTGAGGGAGATCAATGTAAGATCTACCGTGAAGTACGTTATATTTTGCTGTGTGAAACAAAACTTCCTCAATCACCTCAAATTTCCAACCTGATCCTGATGCAGTAAATTCTTCCAATTTTTTAAATTTATTTCCTGATGCATTTCATCGGCAACTGAGGAAATATTTGTTCCAGCTAATATTTTGCTTGATTTAGCTGTTAAATATGGTTCGGCAATCTCTGTATCTTTTTGAGGTGTATGTAACTTTGATAAAATAACATGATACTGTACTATTAGTTTGATACTTTTATGTACTGCAAGTTGTCGCGTTACAGTCGGATGTAGAAGATGAAACAAATTTGTAGAGTTAAATTTGCTAAAATATTTTGATCATCAGATTTATAACTGTTATCAAATCCTGCAAATGCGGTAGCTATTTTTGTAGGTTTTCCTATAAGGCTCTTTTTGGCTATATCTCGCAATTTCAGCATTGTTATATAACATTATATATTTAATTTGTATTGCTAGTTGAGAAATTAATTAGAGATAAAAAATAAAAAATGCTTATAATATAATGACACAAAATTTGAGTTACATAAGACTGACGGCAGAGGAACAGGAAGAATATCATGTTCATCCAACCTACAATTTATATGCCGCAAATGCACTTGGTTCAGTAATTCACGTCAAGTACGGAAAAGCGATCGGTAAATTAACACCAGCTGGTTAGAAAATTAGTGTTAAATCGGAAGGAGATACCGAGAGAGTTGAAATGTTTAGGAAAGATTTTATTTACACGCTGTTTTGTGATGAAATTCCAGAAGAACAACGAGTATATCATGTCAATGGCAAAGTTACTGATGATAATATTGAAAACTTGTCTTTGCAAGATGAATTTCAACCTCATCCCGCATTTGATTTTATACGAGGCATCTGACAAAGGAATTATTCGAAGAAAAACAAAAAAATGTATTAGGAAATTTGCAAAATAATGGATACTTATTTGTGGTGGTTAGAGGAACAAAAACAGATTTTGTTGGTTCTGTAGCCATAGATTTGTTTACGAAACTTTTAACCGATCCATACCTAATAGTTTAGTGATGGACCACATCAACGGTATTGAAACAGACAATCGTCTAGAAAATCTCGAACACGTTAGGCCTAAAGAAAATACCAGGCGAGGACGAGGTGGTGGTTGTAATTTTAAAAATCCTAAAAGACCTATTGTTTCAATGAATTTAGAAAACGGAGCAAAACTAGTATTTCCTTTAATAACAGCCGCTGCTCGATATTATAAGATAACTTCTAAGGCAGTAAAATATGTCGCAGATGGACTAACAAATACGGCAACATCACAATCGACATTTGACAGAATCATCTTCAAATACGACCATTAATTATAATTTCTAGCTCGTGTTTAGTTAGGCAGTTGTGAGCAAATGCAATAACATCATCTCTATCAAACCTCAGCGTTATTACTGCGCTTTCATTAAGTATATTTTTTCTGCCGCTGTTAGCAGAATTCTATTAGAATCACCTTGCACTGTATTGACGTTGACAGAATAAGAACTATATCCCGACAAACATTTTCGTACTGCTTCGGCTAATTCTCTGTAATTCAATATATCAACTTTTTGATGATACTTTATCTCGTTAGTAATTTATAATAATAAATTAGATAAAAATATAGTATAATATGGACTTGATGAAACGACTTGCTGATATAATCGCGGATGATAACTTTACACCGCAATATAATCGCGGAGGAGATGTTATAGTCGCAGATAAACACAACTCTGTTGGTTATACAGAAGACGATATTCTATTTAACAACGACGACGAACAAGACGAAATTGTTGATGTGGTTGATAAAAAAAATACAGCAGACCGACAACTGGACGATATGATGTTAAGTATCATATCACAAAGAAAATCCCGAAATTTAATTTTTCAGTAGATGAAAATCAGTCTTTTTGGCGGCTGATTAAACCTTTCTTAAACATTAGAATCCCGGGCCGACAGAAAAATATAAAATTCGACTTTATATTTGTCGAGATTTTTTAACCTAATGATGATCTCTGACGATCGCAGACAATATCTAATATCGTTATGTAAACCAGTAAAATGTAAATCTGTTAAACGTAAGCACGAGGAAATTAGTAACAATACTATTATTTTATCGACTTAGTTGGAACCCAGCTGTTAAATTTATCCCTGTACCCACGCCACTTGACAAGGCTTTTGTTGCCGCTTTTCTTAATAATGTTTTCAATAACAAAACCATCTTCCTCAGTTTTTTGTAGTTCCTGCTCGTAAAAACTACCTGTTATTGGCTCACCTAATAAATCCTTTAGCGCATATGTTACAGGTATTTTCAGTAAAACTTTATCAACAACAAATACTTCTTCGGTCCAGTTTGGGGTAAATCCTTTTTCAAATGTTTTTTTCGTCAAAGAAATTCTAACTTGATCACCAACTTTAAATTTATGTCTGCGGTACATGTTTTCGTTTGCAAGAATCGGCTTTTTAATTGCGTCATTTGGTGACATTTTTATTGATCTGTGCTTTGTGTTATTGTATTTATCAACAATTTGTTAAAGATCATCAATATATCTGTTTGTGTTTTTAGCTGTCAAATGTTTATGTATCAGCTCGTTTAGTGTACGATTAAATCTTTCAACGACAACGCTTTTTCCCTCATTTCCTGTAACATATTTTTTATGTTATTTTGTTCCAAAAATGCTCAAATTTTTTTATTAAAAAAATCCGCTCCGTGATCAGTCCAGATTCTGTTTCGTTTTCTTTCTGTACTAACGATAACCTGTTTTAACGCATCAGTTATCGATATTCCTATTTTATCTGAAACGGGTACACTAAACGCATATTTACTAAAACATCTATGACGTTAAAAAGATATTTTTTACTGTCGTTAAATTTAGCAAGATTTGACACATCAACAAAATCTATCGCCCAGATATCGTCAACGGCATTTGCGACAACCTTACGTCGTGGAAATTTTTTTTTAGGTTTATGTAGCTCTGATGCCAGATCATCATACAATTTTTATCCGAGACCAGACTCTCCGAGTCCGAACTTAAATTTTGTTCCTATCATTGTCTGAACTAACCTTCTATCAGATCGTTCTCGCAGCCTGTGAAGCAGGCCGTTTGCAGGTTTCATATCTTTAAGTTCGTCTAGCATTACCTTACCACAGTCTGATTTTGATAGAGTGTTATCAGGACGTTCTATATCACGATAACAAATATCATGACGCATTGCTATTGCATCGACTTGATTATAAGGTTCTTGTCCTGGTAATGGATTATCGCCTTCGTCTAACTGTTCGTGTAGTGGATTGTACGGCCCAATATATTTATGGCCAGGCAATGTCCAACCAGTCCTCGGCCTTGGTAATTTTCCAATAAATTTGTGAATGTCAATGCCGCTGTCAGTTACCTCACGTCGATTGCATGATTGACAGTATGTAACAGTTGTATCTTGTTCTATACAAAGATCTTTATCACAATTACAATTACATTTCATTTTATTTTTTAATCGTCGACAAAATATTTTGTCAGAATTTCAGATTTTCAAAGATTTTCAGAAATTATAAAATAATTTTGAGTATTATTTACCTTCGTCAATTAATCATCTACTAAAATAACTCTGTCGGGGCACATTCCAGATCCAGTTGTCGATTTCAGAAACATGCTTTTTTTTCTACCGCAAACAGCGCAAATGCTTTTTAACATCGTTCTATTATTTTTTGTTTTTTCCGTTGTCTTATCCTTGTTCGTTGTCTTAGTTTTATATTTGAGACAGTATGTTGATATATTCCTTAGTTTAGATAAAATTAATTGAAATCTCATCATTAACGTGAAAAGGTTGCTTGTCAAACTAAAATAAATTTTAAAAAATTGAATTTGGATTCTCCGAGTCTCGGCTGGGACAGCTGTCGGATAAACATAATACAATAATAACCACAAGCAGATGTTCCAACCGGCTGTAGTTGATAAGACGAGTAATTTATTTTTTAAAATTTTTTAAAAATATATTTTTTTATAAGATCACCCGGAGGAAGTCCGAACGAATCAAAATAATTATTATCGTAGACAGCAACCCAGTGAGTGCCGGATCCATTATCGAAGTTTTGTATATTTACAACACACGAACCACCTGCTGGTACATTACCTAATTCGTCTTTGGAACATACTCCACGAAATCTGACAATGTCATTTAATCTCGACATAATTTCAAAATTACTCAACGGCGGTGACTTCAGCGACGGCTGGTGCCTGGTAGAGTCATTCCACGTCCTATCCCTAACAGATTTGGAATTAGACTGCATGCTAACCCCGCTAGCAGCGGAGCGAAAGGAATAATTCCTCCTTGTTTTGTTTTTCTCGCCGATTTTTTCGCTAGCGACTTCTTTTTCTTAGATTTTGTCGCTGGCGATTTCTTTTTAGCTGGCATTATATTATTTATTGTTATACAAAATTTGCTTGATTCCATCACCAGAGACACCGTCTCCAGATACCGCTTTTTAGTTTTTCCAGATACTGCCCCTGACGCTGCCGCTAGTCCCAGTGTTCCTAATACCGGTAGAATCTTTGGTAAAATTACAGAAAGTGCTGGTCCAAAAATTCCTCCGTGTTTTGCCATAAATTTTACTTGTGTGGCGGACAGTTTAAGAATCAAAGATTTTCTCTGATCTAGTTTTTTAATCTGATTTTGTGTAAGGTATACTCGCACTGCAGACGCACCCGTACTCAGAAATTTTATTTTAACGGAGACAGAATTTCCTTTACTGGTTGGTGCAGACAGTTTTTTAATCTGGCCGGGTGTAAGGTATATTTCTTTGATTGTGTCCTCTGTTTTCATTATATCAAGGTTGTTAGATTAAACTTGGACAGTCATCCGGCCCTTGGTCGGATCAATCGTCAGTGATCTATCGCTGATAATTAGCGCATATGCGTAATATGGATTAGCTGGAACTACTCCAAGTGTCCAAGTAATTTCAATATCAATAGTCGATCCAATAACTCGCTCGGAATGTTTTGATACGTCAAAGTAAACTATTGGATATAAGGACCTAAATTCCTCAACGGAAATTTTACTTTCACTGTCCGCGTCCTGATATTTTTGCATAGCCTCCATAAGATACATGTACGGCCGAGACAAGTTTCTGTCAGCACCTACGTTAAAATTACATTCAATTGCACGTTCGGGATATTGTTTAGAGTTTACTCGTACAAATATTCGTCTTACATCAGCGTGATCAAATATGCAATTATTTTGTAATTGATTATTACGACGTGCCTGTTGTTGAAATACAACAAATAAATGTCGCGGTAATTGTTCGCTTGACGTAGTTGTAACACACTAAGTATTTTCAGTTGCGTTAGGAACTGCTGTTTGATAAATTTTGTTTTACTGAAAATATATATTTTTCGTGTACGCGGTCAATAGCGCTTCAACTTCAAGTGTTTTAGCTATGGATGTAACAACTCGTGGCATCCACAACGCCAGTCTTTTAATTTCAAATTGTTCATTAGCTACACCGGCGGCGTGTATTATACAATCGTTTCGATCAGCTCGTTCTAAAATAGTGTATGTTTTACTCCACGAAAAACTTTATTGTATTCGCGACAAAATCCAAATATTGTACGTAACGGAAGCATCATCGTTACTAGGCGAGATCCTGCGGCAAATGCTTTTCGTCTGGTATATCACTCATTGTATATTACACTACGTATACTAATAACACCATTTATTAAATTTTACATAACTGCTCCATTAGCATCTGCGGCTGGTGGTGTTATACTAAGATTATTACACGCTTGTGTCAGAAAGGCTCTTACAGCATCCACGTTTGCTGCTGCAGCTGGTGGATCAATACCAAATTTTGCAGCATTTGTTATAAGAAATTGTCTAACGATTACTAGATCTGCAGCAGCGTCAGCACCATGACTTAAAACACCACTTGAAATAAATTCGTCAGAATGAGCACCTCCAGCACCTCCAGCTCAAGTATCTTTAAACCACATCATATTTGTGGCTATTGATCTTGAATAATCATCGCTGAACGAGATGATATTTAGTATTATACTTACTGTGGACAAGTGCATTGAAATATCTTCTATGGTCCGATTGGCCAGTTGGTACCGTGTACTTTTAAACAAGCTCCAACCGTTATTGACAAGTGCTATTTCTACACCAACTGCAATATCAACTGGTGTGTCGGCTGTAGTTTTTATTTGACCACGCACTTGTAACACCGCCTTATATGGTAATAGAAACACATCCTCGTCTCGCGTGTTAAAAGTTCTGTTGCCAGCTTTTTTTTGGCACGTTAGAGTTTTCGTCAAGATACTCAACATACTCGAATTCTGTTACTGTATCGTCGGTATCATGTTCTTTGGCAAGATCGAGATAATTTTTGACTGACATTATTTATTTTATCCACACAAAAATGTAACGACTTTGTCGTTGGGCACACAAAATTTAAGTAACTAATAAGCAGCAGGCAACACCATCGGTGTTGTTCTTGTTTTCGCTACAAGTTTACGGACCACCTCCTCACCAGGCGGCGACAGTAATGTTTTTGTTGTAGCTATCATAGCTCGTTCTGTTTCTGCTGACGGTGCAATGTCTGATATTGCTCGTTTTATTTTCACGGTTGACGCAACACCGGCAATTTTATTAGCAATCTTTTGTCCTACTGCTGTACCTGCCGCACTAGATGCTCCCGTTGCAAAAGCTTTACCTGCGTCAAGTGCAATTGGTGCTACTTTACGTGCAATTCCTGGAATGTTTTCGATCACCTTTGTAAATATATTTCCAAAAAACCCACCTACAATTTTTCTTCGATAAACTTTTTTGTGTCTTATTTTGTTATTAAATTAGGTTTATAAAATTTACGTCGTCGACTACGTTGACGCGCGCCTACGTAACGCGTAGGTGTAAATAATACGTGCCAATTTTGTTGTTAAGATCTATTTGTCGTCCTGACTGATCTGTTAATTGCATATTTATGTTCTTGATCTGATTTTCGGGAGTAATCGGATAGTATATTATTTGCCTTGGATTAATTTGCATCAGTGAACCAGGCGGGACACCTGGCGAAAAAATATAGATTGTCTGCCCGCGACTTCTTAGCGCTGAATAAGATCCTGTTGCAATAGAACAATTAATCAATATTGTGCTTACTTCTGTTATATTAACTGGTAGATCTCCGTCATACGATATACTTTGTTGTGCTACGCTGCCGTATTTTTGGTTTTTAAAACCTAACAACAATGCGATACTAGTGGCTGGTGAAAAATCGATTATCAAATTATTTTTTAATGTGATTCTAGCTCCTAGCGTATTATAGTTTGACGTTAATTCAAAATTGTCTGCGGCAATGTATTTTGTTATCAGCTCTCTTATCGTTTTGATGAGATCAGTTACGTTATATGCTCCTTGTGGTATTTTGACTGACACCCAAGCACCAGAATTAAATGTAAAGTCGTCATTGACGTTTGTTTTTAAATTTGCCATAGAATGCCACATCGTAGCGGAAATTAATCCAATTTCGTACTGGCTACCGGGATCTAGTACTATTGGTAGATCATAGTGGACAGAAAAATTTGCGCAATTTTTTGTTGTTTGTGACGAGTTAAGTAATAATGTTGTTGATATTTATATAAGATCGTCATGTAAAATTTTATATTCGTCCGATGTTAGTAATCCACTCGATTTAAGATGATCTAATATATCTATGATTTCGTTGTCGATTTCTGTACCTGTATTACCCGCCTCCATTGATGATATCAACAACATAAGTCGGTCAACCAGTTCGGCGTTTGATGTAAAACCTTTAACGCCAGA
>JAECUM010004854.1:0-47102 GCA_016617855.1 Megalonaias nervosa | reverse complement strand
GTTTATGATCATCGAGTAGTAGTTATATATATATATATATATATATATATATATATATATATATATATATATATATAGCACGCACACACACACACACGCTGAACTGCTGTAAATACTTGTGTATTTCTGGGTTTCTAGTAACCGCCTGCACAATACCATCAAGGAGCAAACAGGCACTGGATTCTGGGGTAGTTCTACAATGTAAGGTCTATATCTCGGTATTCGTCTACAACCAATAAAGGCGAACATGCTCAAGGAGACACCCACTGATTTTGAACCGGTTCTGTACACTATATTACTGAACGAAACCTTCCAGTGGTTGTCCAACTTACATTTCTTGACACATTTCCGTAGTGGCGCTTTTATCGTAATAAGCTGCAGTTTATATTTGTAACTGGCTATCAGGTAAATAAAAAGATGGACTGAAAATACTTCCATCAGATATTGAATAAATGTTAAAATGAATTATATTTTCAAGCGAGCAATCTGAATTAAGTCAAAACTGTGATAATAAGTTGAAGAAAAGTAAACAGTGAAGTACATTGCGTGAACCTCGACATCATTCATGTGGGAAAATTAAGATGTGAATCTTATACGATTGTACTGATATTTATAAACAAAACATTGTGAATTTTTACTTACAAAAATGAAGACCCGTTCTAAAATTACTGCAATGACTGCATCTCCGAGCGTAAACAGAAAGCTGAAAAGTAACACCAGCAACGAAATTGGCTGTTCCACAGAAGGTTGGCACCAGATAGTGAAAATATTTGTTGTTCGGTCCACACCGGTCCTACTGAACACGCTGCTAAGCCTGACAACGCTACATAATGTTTGATAAAGCCACACATAGCCTGACAGAATCATGAAAAGTCATAATAGAAAAGTGTATTTATATTATGAATAATGTTAAAGAATTACCAAACCGAAAGAGTGGTATTCAACGTAATTATACAGAATTAAATGACCGGAAATTCTAAGACAAGAGTTCGAATTTTAATAATGAATGTCATAACAAAGTCGTACAAAATCATATTTGAGATGTTTGCTATTATCTTATAAACTGTTAATTTTCAATTTTTCGATATATGTCTTAATTATCCATTTTGTGTCAACATCTGTAGGTAATATTGTCTGGGTTGTTTTCACGTGACGTTGCAGAAAATATGTACGCATAGATCCGCCATTTTGAGTCTCAAGCCATTGACAAAGGGTGTAACGACAAGCGTGTTTTCCATAATGCCGATTTGTGGTTTTGTTGGGTGTTCCAACTGCAAAGGTGTACAAAAAGATGTAAGCTTCTTTAAAGTACTGAAAATTTTGACTGATCATGGTGAAGAAACGATGAAATTATCGGAAGAAAGACGTCGTTTATGAAAGGCGGCTATCAACAGAAACGACATTGAAACTGAAGAGAGATGGGAACGAACGCTTGTTTGCTCTAAACACTTCGTCGGAGGTATGTAAAAATGAATTTTTCATTTGCGTTATAATGTATGTTTAGCTTGATTTTTTACAGACATTTTAATCCAAGCTGTAATACTAACTGATAATCTTGGTTTACAAGTCCCAGTGCAAGCAACAGGGACCAGTCGTTTTGGATAAAAAAATTTACATGACAATGTTATATTTTTGATTAAGAGTATCAGGATTATATATTGACAGTTCTAGTCATTTTCTATTGACACATGATGACCTTTTTCTTGACTTGCATAATACATTATTTAATTCTTTTGAATGAAGTTGCTATCTCAGTTGCTTTTCTTTTCTTGTCACAGGTGTTAAAGCATATTTGCAGGACAGAACAAGTCCATCATGGTTGCCAACTCTAGATCTTGGTTACACAGAAATGACTTCACCTGCAATACGAGCAGCTCATGAGAGATTTAATCGGGCCAGCCAGCGGAAACACAAAAGAAAGATTTCAGATGCAGTATCATCTCTATTAACGTTGAAAAAGAGGTGCATAGAATTCGGGGACAATCATGCCAGTGGCATATCAGAATATGCTGGGAATACAGATAAACAGAATGACAGTACATGTAATGATCACAGAGTAATGGAACATGTGTCATTTCAGCCTGCATATCGTGATGAAGAAATATCAAAGGCAATGGGCATCCAAACCGACTTGACAGTTGAATCAATCAAACAACTAGAAGATGATAATAAGTCCAGACTTATCGAAGGCAAAGAAAATGAACAGTTTGATTTTAAAGGACTATACAACCTTCTATCTTACGTTGACAATTCTGAACAAGTAGCATTTTACACAGGATTGCCTATTATGATGTATTAAAACTAGTCTTGAATTTAATAGAGGGACATATGAATAACAACAGTAAGAGTCTGTCAAAAGAAAATGAATTTCTATTGTGTCTTGTGAAACTTCGAATGAATTATCTTTTCCAAGACATAGCCAATCATTTGACTGTTTCTTTACCTACTGTGCAAAGAAATTTTCACAATACTCTGGATGTACTCTACATTAGACTGGGCTTTCTAGTGCAATGGCCAAATTGAGAACACTTGAGGGAAACAATGCCTCTGTGTTTCAGAAAAGAGTTTGGCGAGAAAGTTGTTGTTGTGCTAGACTGTTTTGAATTATTTACAGAGAAGCCAAGCTGTGCTCTGAACAAAGTGTACACATATTCCAATTACAAACATAACCAGACTGTGAAATATCTACGGTAATAGGCATTGCCCCTCAAGGTGTCGTTACATTTATTTCTGATGGATGGGGTGGTAGAACCTCTGACAAGTATATAACAGAAAAATCAGGAGTTCTGAACAATCTATTACCAGGTGACATAGTGATGGTTGACTGAGGCTTCAACATAGAAGATGATGTGCGCTTTTATCAAGCTGAATTAGCCATCCCTACCTTTACACGAGGAAAAGCACAGTTACATCCTCTAGAAGTTGAGAAAACTAGAAAAATTGCATCAGTTCGAATTCATGTGGAACGTGTTATTGGTCTCGTGTTGTGAAAATTCAGAATTTTTGAGGGCATCGTCCCCATTGAGTTTAAGTTGAAACATGGAGAGAGTGTTCCAGCTATTGACAAGATTGTTAAAGTGGCTTGCTGTTTAATAAATTTGTGTCCTTCATTTGTTCCATTTGAGTGAAAGAGTGCCGAGTTTATTGAGCACACCATTATGTGTACATTGAATGTTTTTGTCACACATGTTTAACATGTAACTTTGCAAATAAAGTGTACCATACTAATACAAGTTCTATTCCATTTATGTTTATAATTTGCTGAATGTCAAAATAGTCATGGTCAGTAAGTGTAACAAGAAACCTACAGGCACAAGTCATGGTTTGAGGATATATTTCATTAACATGTTTCCTAAGATTTCTTTATCATATTTCAGAGATACAATAGAGACATCATTGCACATATTATTGATTTATTGATTTGTGAATAATGTAACAAATGATAATGTATAATATTGGTCAATTTCTAATCTACATAACACTGCTTTATCAGATATTTGGCATCATCAACATTATAAACTACTATTTCCATTATAATATATACAAATATATTAGCACTTTAAAAAGCATAACATGGTGGGCACTGGCAAATATATTCATCATTTGCACTTGCCACAATACCATTTTCCTTTCGGCACATATTTTAGTTTTATACAACTCGTATGAAACCATACCTTTGGGCAATTTTCACTTTCACACATTATCATCTTTCTTCCATCATCATCACCACCACAAATGCAGTACTTTCTGTCACTCGGAGTGGAGATAATTTTGTTTTCTTCACCAGTAACTGCATTTCCTGTACGATATCTGTGCCAGAAGAGACTATTTGATTTGCCCCTTGTCTCCTTCTCAAGATATGATGCTTCTTACTTGGAAACAGATATGTCTGTAGCACTACACTTCTCTAACACCTGCTTGTATGATGAATCTGAACAACTTGTATCCTTACCGTATAAGCATACATGACTCGAGTCAACTGGCCACTCTGCAAATAATGACTTGGGTTTGAAGTTCTCTGAGAACTTGCCCTTGCCTCTTAATGATAGAATGGCAGCCTTTGGCACATTATGATGAAGTTCATCCCAGAATAGGTTCTCTTCATTTGCTGTAGGCGATGGTATGTCTAACGCTGCTGGTTTATCAGAAACAGTGTGCACAGATTCATCATTTGAAAGTTGTTGCTTTTTTACTGCAGACTGTAAGTCCATATCTTTTAGTCGTTTATATGGTGTCTCAAATTTAGCTGAAGTAGGAAACATCCAGTATGCAGGTACATCATTCATTGTAGCTTCCTTGCATATTCTCGCACCTGTCTCCAAGGCAAACAAACCTGCGGCAACATGAATACAACATTCCCCCAGTCCTGCCATGCATGTGCAATGTGCTGATTCCACACTCCCATCTGTGGCAACAATAACCCATGGCTCTAGAGGTTTGTCTGACACGCACAGAGTGGGTCACCTGGAATTTAGAATGAAGGAAACATTACAACATATAATATATAATGTTCAATATTGCGTCAGTACTCTAGCTTTTTGTACATATTGAATGTATCCATACATGTACATGTGGAATGTTTACATGTGCTATCAATCAACCCCATTATTAAACGTGTGGTTACAGCAAATTCACAGAGGGATGAATGGTTCAAATAAAATTGAAAATGCTATTGTTATTTTAACTGATTTTAACTATAAATCTGTTACCACAAACAAGCTACTGCAGTAATAAAATGGAGTTAACTGAAGTTACGTTATGAAAAGAGAAAGAAAAAAAATGGAAGTGTAAGTACCTTTGCTCTCAACAAATGAACCCCATTAATTTCCTTGTGCAGTATTTCTTGGATCCAGCAGTCTTGGAAACGCTTGTATGCATCAAGAGACTTGTAGTTCTTCAACTGATCCTTGGTGTATGCTGATTGTTGAAAAATCAAAAAATGAATGTCTACATAGTTGACCTCAGGCCATTTCGTCCGATCATCGCTAAAAGCTTCAGCAGGCAGTTTATATGGATCAGTCTGTATTTTAGCAGTTCTCTGGATGTATCTCTCATGAACATCACCCACAAGTGAATCGAGATAATTAGTATGGATCATAGCTTTCCTTGTTGTCTTTTCCATCATAACTATCAAGGTCAGCAATCAATTTGTGGGAGGCTCAAAATGGCGGCATTTGTTTAATTGCATTGCATTTTGGGAAATTGTGTACCTTAGCGTGACGTCAGTGAAAACAACCCGTATTTAACAAAGTATAACAGAGGCACACAAAGCCAGACAAAGTCATACAAAGTTATAATATAAAAGTGTATTTATATTGCAATATGAATTTGATGAATAAAGCAACAAAGCTAAAAGGCTAGGGTTCTACATATGCTTTATTAATTGACCATGAGTTCGGAGATAAATTCCGAATTTGGATAAGAACGAAGTCAGACAAAATCATATTTGAATTGATGAATTACCAAAGAAAATTATTGGATTTGCAACATTTACCCTAATGCATGACAGGTAAATAATTAGGGCATATATTGAAAAAATGCATTTTCTTGTGATAATCAGTTAAACTTGAAGTTTATAAAATAATAACAAACATTTCTGTGAGGCAGGCGTTGTATAAATAGAAATAACTGCAACACTCGCTGGTCGTGGTGTTTATTAACCAACAGAAAACATACGGGAAAAAACTTAAAACAGAACAAATATTATACAATACTAAAACAGAACAGAACAAATACTTAAATATACAGTACTACAAATACGATACACAACCCACACACATATCAGCTCAGTAACATATAAAGGATAATCTTACCTGACACAAAGACTCAAAATCTACAAATGTTACAATTCTCTTCAGTTATGACCATCACTAGAGGCCAGTGCAAAAGCAGAATGAGTAATGTGTTGTTCATCTGGACACGAGAGGAAAAGTGCTAAGGGCTTTTATCAGGTGGCATGGGATCGGCTTTAGCATGCCCTTTGTGCACTATGACCAATTGCTCACTTACTCGTTCATTCACACTAAAAATATGATTTTTGTCAGCCTTTGTTATGGCTATGTCATTGTTCTAATTTGAATTTTGTCTCCCAATTGTGGTCATTTAATTCAGCAAAATTATGTTGAAAACTAGTCTTTTGGGTTGGTTAAATAATTTTTCAATATCATTTACAGTATAAATACACTTTTCTATCATGAATTTGCATGACTGTCAGGCTTTGTCAAGCTTAGCAGTGTTTAGTAGGACCCATCTGCACAGCATCACAAATTTTATCCTATCTGTTTCACTCTATAAATGTTCAGGTCAGCGTCATTAAATGTACAATATCAAAAAGTACCTTATTCATTTTACAGGAAGTATTTAAAATGAATTAGGTACTTTGAGCTACATTAATTAGCATTGACCTGAAAACTAAGGATAAATTTTGCGATGCTATGTGGAATGAGAATTTTACATAGTAAATTTATTTCCCAGCCTTATATCTTGTGTCACATTTCTTTCGTTTTATATAGACTGCTACTTTACAATAAGAAAATTGGGGGGGGGGGTTAAGTTGAAAGGTTTTGGCCCCAGGTGATAGGTTGCATTATCATGTTCATATAGAGGGTCTGCATCAATTGTCACATTGAAACCATTACCACATGCAAGGTTAGTTTGAGGCAGCACCCTAACGCCAGTGAACATTGTTATTCATCTTTGATGCATGAAATTTCCCTCTATGGTACCCATATGGTACAAATAAAGTTCCAAGAAAATGAAGATACAATATAATTATGGTTGACTTTAAACTGAATCAAGTGCATCCCAAGTTTACTGAATAGTTTGCTTATTGCCAAAGAATCATAGGATGAGTCAGGATTTCCCTTGGATTGTACACTTGGGCTCTGCCACATAAATTTTATATTTGAAATGAAATTGATGCATTTACATTCCACCCAACTGCACTTATGCACCTGACAACAATTGGCACTGTTCTCTTTGAACCTCTAAGTCACATGGAATTGTCCAATAATTGACTTCAATGTGTCAACTTCGATCTTTTGTTTTGAGAAGGTAAATGAATTGATTAAGTGTCAGTGATTGAGATAATTGAAAATTGAAATTTAACACAATTTTGCAAGTAAGATGGCTAATCCATGATTAATACAAATTAAAAATGGCCGATAGAAATGACAGAGAACTGATAGGAGTAAGAGTCATGTGTTTGTTTTGATGATTCTTTACTATCATCAAAAAGATTTGTGTAATATATGATTTTAGTTGATTCTCACATCATTGGTTGTGATTCTGGTATATCAGTGAACTATAGTGAATTTTTCCTATTTGATCACTTGTTTAACATTAAGGCTAAACTGTGTACATTGTTCTGTTGTTGTTTGTGCAACATCATGCTATGTCAGATTTGATTTTCAGCTTGAAATAAATACCTTAGAGAAATAATTTGACTTATTTCTTTAATAGGAAAACATCAGCACAGTAGGTATTGACTCAGACTGAAAATGAACATGGTTGTGAGAAATAGAAAGAAGACACTCTTTAAAAACATAAATGTAAGTGTCCATGGAAGAAAGTTGATTAGTGATCTTGATATACATGTTATGCTGTATCAAACAAAACTTGTGCTAAACTACCGGGTATATTATTTTTCTGTTGTAGTTTATTAATACTGCATTTAAAATAATATTTTATGAAAAAATTTTCCTTTTGGTCTCCACTTGATCGTTGTTGTTATAATTATGTTGTTTGTGTATTAAAAAAGACTCAATGTTTCCAGTGTTTGACAGTAAATGTAAATAGGTTTTAAAAGTGTGTTTTCTTCTACACGTATTTTCCATGACTTTCAGGTTTAGGATTTTGATTCTTTGTCTTCAGATTTTGAATCTTGGAAATTTAAACCCAGGAGTCGATGACCCTTCACTTTAAAGTCTTAAATGAAACCTTGTGATCAATTTCATTAGCTGACAGAAGTGTCTTCTTGATTTTGATTTTGACACCAATTGAGTGGATGACTGATTTTGATTTTGACACCAATTGAGTGGATGATTTTGATTTTGACACCAATTGAGTGGATGATTGATTTTGATTTTGACACCCATTGAGTGGATGATTGATAGAAAATATAAAGAAGATAAGAAATTTTCAGCAAAAAATAGTGGTACATTTCCTTTCAAAATAGTGTACATTGAGGAAAAAAATGTAGTCTTAGATGTAAAAAAAATTACAGAGAGGATTATATAATCAAATATGCTACTCCTCCTCAACCAAAAGTTATATCAACAAGAGTTTTTGACTGAAAGACTTCTCTTGATGTGTGGTTGGTCCTAAATAAAAATGATACCAGTTGCACATCCAGTATAGCCACCACAATGAACATCCTGAAAATCTTATTATCACTGCATCTCTCCTAGGTAACTGGTCATATCAACATTGTGGTTTCACCAAAAGACGTATTATGAAGCCTAATTGTTCTTAAATGGAAATGGTGCCGATCTGATATCCAGTACAGCCACGATGAGAGCCATCTTTTGAAAATCTTGTTATTGTTACTCCAGAACAGAAAGTTGCATCAGCATGGGGTTTTCACAAGAAGAATTCTTAAGTTGTCATGTTGATATTTAAGTAAAATTATTCCGATGTGATATCAAATATAACCACCATTGCTGTCATCTTGAACATCTTTTTATAGCTACAGTTAAATAGAAAGTTATTTTGACATGGGGTTGCCATGATGAGAGTTCTTACGGTGTCTTGTTGGATCTAAATGAAAAAATGATACCAAGAAACTCCCAGTATGGTCACTATGGTGGTTATCTTGAAAATATTACCTCTACTTCACCCAAATGGATGGTCATATCAACATGAAGTGTTCACCAGTAGACTTATTATGTAGTTGGTCCTAATGAAATAAGGCCAGCCACATATCCATTATGGCTGAAAATCTTGTTTTTGCTACTTCTCTTGAATGGATGGTCATTTCAACAATTTGGGGGTGGGTTTGGGGTTGTTTTTTTTTATTACACACGTCCTATGATGCCTGGTTTGTCCTAAATGAAAATATTACTAATTTTATATCCAATATTCCTATCTCACTGTCCACACTGGAAACCTTGTTATGGCGCAAAAATATTAGAGATGGTTTCAGCACTTGGCAGTTAACAAAATTAAATAGTCTTATATTGGATTCTTGGAGATTCTTATCGCTCAGTGGAACACCAGTCCCATCACAGTTCTAATACTGCATCACTGATACTCTGATTTTCTTAATTTTGTATTATTAAATCATAAGAAATGATAATTGTTAAAAAAGAACAATTAAATAATACAAAGATAGTATATGTACATGTAGAATATGCATGGTAGGGAATAAAAATACCATTTGTAATTTATTTATTCACTGTCCATAAATTCTACATAGGTACCATTAAACAGTTTTCAACTTCAGCCAAGGTAGAGGATTACATTTTTGAAGCCATCTCTGTTAAAATAAAACTTCATAACCATCAGTATGTATACATTTTCAAAGTTTTATCAGAAAATGAAGAAACTGAATAATT
Source organism: Megalonaias nervosa (assembly GCA_016617855.1). Taxonomy (NCBI): domain Eukaryota; kingdom Metazoa; phylum Mollusca; class Bivalvia; order Unionida; family Unionidae; genus Megalonaias; species Megalonaias nervosa. Next base: position 37,548 of record JAECUM010004854.1, on the reverse strand, counting down.
AAAAAAATGGTATGACAAGCTGATCCTACTATGATTATCTCCCTTTAGAGTTTCAAAATCACAAACACATACAGCATGTGGATATCCAGAATATGCAGTTATCAATCCATTAAAAAAAATAAAAATCAGTGAGATTTCAAATGTGTTTTTACAAATTTTCAGATTTGCTTTTCTATTCAGCATTTTGTTTGAAGTATTAGTATAGTTTATTGTTTGTACTTTCTATAATTTCATCAAGCAGGTGTATTAGAGCAACAATTTATGGATTTCTGAAAACATAATTATCTGATTTTTCACTAAATCAATTTACTAATTTACTAAATGCTCTGAATTGCATGAATTCTTGCATGATGTGTTTTGGATGTTTTTTTTCAAATGTTGATATTTAATGCCAAACACCTTTATTGTTCAGTATTTGATGGAGTGATAAAAACACCGAAGACAAAGTCAAGGGCTGAAGTAGTGACACCCCTTCGAGATGACATTTTGTGCTCTCAGCATTTTGACTCCCAGACAGATGTTGGATGGGATTGCAATTCGCCAGATACCTTGAGGCATATTCAGAGAAGTGAGTAGCCTGATTCTTTTGGAAAGGTGTTGAGAAAAATATAATCTTGTATTTAAGTTGTAATGTATCCAGGAAAATAAATACTTGCATCTCAATAAGGAATCCTTGGTATCTCAATGTCGGATTTGTTGGAGGGAATTTTTCAGATTTAGGAGATTCAAAAACAAGTATAGAACCATAAATGTACATGCCTGTAGAAGTGTAATTCACTGACTTTATTTTCTTGGAAGATTTTCATAGATGTGAATTTGTGAAAGGGTAGTCATTGCATTTGGCCTTGCATACAGAGAACACATTGAGAGAAAAAGGTATTGTCCTTTTGGTGCAGTTTTCTTGGTCATGATGATTCATATCTATCAAGTTATCTGCAACAGTGAAGATATGCTTGTGCAATTATCTTATGAAAATGTAGTTATTAGTTAACAGCCAATGTGCCAGTCAGGTATGGAACACAGTATATTATCAAATGACGCATAATTTAAATACATTCACTTAGTTACCATAATTCTGGTAATTTTTCCTACCTTCTGATATTTTGTAAACCAGCTATCCATAAAAATAATAATTAAATCTAATATTCTTTTTGTAGATATAGCTTTGTATTTTTTGTCCACTTCATATTTAATTTTCTTAAAAAATAGTTTTCCTGACATGTACATTCACAAAAAAGATCTAAGATGTTGCAGTTTTTACAAAACAAAATAGATTAAGAGATACAGTTTTGTCATTTTTAAATCTTGAAATTATTTTTTAATTTCATATTTGATGTGTTACAACTGAATAATAAAGACAATTTCATGTTTCAAATATAGGTGTACAATTTAGATGCATCAAGTTGCTGTTTGTGAAGGATATGTTATAAACTGTAAAACGATTGTGAAGTTCTAGCTGGGCAAAAGCTTCTATCTAGATTGCCCCCAGTAAAGATACAAATTAGACTGGTGATTTCAGTTAGAATAGATAATTAGCTGATTCTTGGCCAGAAATCCTGGTTGCAAAGAAGAGAGACAGAGTCATAGCTACCATTGAAATGTAAACAACCCTTTTCCACTAAAAAAACATAAATTTTAGTTCTCAGTGCTGATGCTAAGGAGAGAAGGAAGATTGTTGTAGAGGTAAGATTCTCAGAGGAAGTTTCATTCCAAGGTGTACATGTTGGTTTACAACATACAAACAGATCAACACAGAAGAGGTTCTGTCTTGACGTTCGTGAGTGAGAGATTGATCTCTGGGGCTCAGAGTACCTAACAGATCAACAAAGAAGAGGTTCAATCTTGACGTTCGTGAGTGAGAGATTGATCTCTGGGCCTCAAAGTACCTAACAGATCAACACAGAAGAGGTTCTAGCTTGACATTCGTGAGTGAGAGATTGATCTCTGGGGCTCAGAGTACCTAACAGATCAACACAGAAGAGGTTCTATCTTGATGTTCGTGAGTGAGAGATTGATCTCTGGGGCTCAGAGTACCTAACAGATCAACACAGAAGAGGTTCTATCTTGATGTTCATGAGTGAGAGATTGATCTCTGGAGCTTAGAGTACCTAACAGATCAACACAGAAGAGGTTCTATCTTGACGTTCGTGAGTGAGAGATTGATCTCTGGAGCTTAGAGTACCTAACAGATCAACACAGAAGAGGTTCTATCTTGACGTTCATGAGTGAGAGATTGATCTCTGGGGCTCAGAGTACCTAACAGATCAACACAGAAGAGGTTCTATCTTGACATTCGTGAGTGAGAGATTGATCTCTGGGGCTCAGAGTACCTAACAGATCAACACAGAAGAGGTTCTATCTTGATGTTCGTGAGTGAGAGATTGATCTCTGGGGCTCAGAGTACCTGACAGTTCTGAAAAATATGGGTCAGACATTATTGTGAGCTTAATAGTTTTAGGCTGCTGCTCATTTGATAAGAATCAGCCATAAAGGGATATAACAGTGCAAGCTATGTAATACTCTAATTTTGTTATTAGTGAATGTGTCTTTGGGAGAGAGAGGAATGAAAGTGTCAGTGTGTAAGATCATGTTTAATCATTGCTTGCAGTTAACTTAAGATGCATATACAGTACATGTATTTTTTAGATATATTGTAAGCAATGATAGAGACCATTGAATTGGGGTTGAGGAGAGTTACCTGGTATTTCTACCTCCTTCCCCCCCCCACCAAAAAAGAAGTTTGAAAATAATAACTAATTATAATGATATTAGCAGAGAAAAACCCAGCCCACTCATCCTGAGAATTAACTGGACATTTCTTTACGTACAGCTTGTATTTTTACAGCAGCAATACCCTCAATATAAAATTATAGTTAAGGAATTAAAAAATTTGAAGACATTTATTGTTTTTAGTGAATATTGTTGTTGTTGTTGTTGTTGTTGTTGTAGGGTTTAATGCCATTTTTCAGCACAAGATAGGCTATACATGGCGGCCAGTATTAATGGTGGAGGAAAAACCCGGAAAAAACCCGGAAAGAACCACAGATTTAGTGAATATGTATGTGCATGAGAGAGGTGAATGAAACTCTGTTGTGTCAGTGTGTAAGATCATGTATAATTAGAGCAGAATTAATTTGGCGCTTTTGGAGAGAGAGGTTACAAGTTGATTATAATCTTGATTGTTTAATTACCTGTTGATCATGATCTTACTCATGTACAAGGGTACTACTATATTTCATTGTCAATTGACATCCATGAATAAGCAATTCATTCTTGTTTTCATTACGATATCCATGATTACAAGAACCACATGGTGAAGCAGAGAGAATTATATGTACCAAAAGTTTTGGCTAACTAATTCTAGTCAAGGCAGGATAGAGGACAAGATTCCCACAAGAGAGATCAAATTAATGAGGCTTACCATAAGGAAAGTCTGTGAGCTAAAGATTGTATTTATATGCCATTATTGATTTTCAGTTACTGAATCACCTGTCAGAGTTAATGGATTGACTGTATGCATAGATCATTACTGATTTCCAGTGATTGAATCACCTGTTGAAGTTAACAGGTTGACTGTATGTTTATGTCATTTCATTACTGATTCTTTGTGACTAAGTCACTTGTTAAAGTTGATCAACTGTGTGCATCTGTAATGTCATTATTGATTCTCTGTGAATCACCTAGTAAATTGAGAAGAACTATATGCATATGCCATTACTGATTCATTGTGACTTAATCACCTGTTAAAGTTAACAGATCAATTATGTGCATATATAATGTCAACTTCTCTGGTGGTCTAAGTAGTTCGAGTGTCTGCCTTGGATGCAGAGGTAATGGGTTTGAACCCCGGCCAAGTCATACCAAAGACTTTTAAAAATGGTACTTGCATCTGCCCTCGCTTGGCATTCAGCATTAAGGGGTTAATGTTAGGACTGGTTGACCAGGTGTCAAGATCATATGAATCGGTGGGACATGATGATAAATGTCTGCGGCATTATGTCCCAGTGCTAGACATCACTACAACCTGCCACATTGCAGACATGGTAGCAGAATGATTGAAATTTTTTAAAAGCTATGTTAAAAATCCAAATTGCACACACATATATAATGTCATTATTGATTCACTGTAACTGAATCACCCACTAAAGTTAACAGATTGACAATGATCTTCAAAACTTTTCAGTGGAAAGTCTGTACAAATTTTATTTAAGTCAAAAATACACTATGATATGTAGGTAGACATGAAACATTTTTCAGACTAGAGAAATATTCATTGATTAAGCCTTACTTTAATACTTGTAGTTTCTAATCGAGATGGGATTAGCAGTGACCTGGACAACATTATGAAACTGATCATAGAAGAGGTAAGGAAACAATTGCCATCATAATTTGACCTTTAAAGATTGGTTTTCATTGTTCCCATTTATAAAAGTAACAGTTATCAAGGATATGCAAAAGGCATAGATTTTTCCACATTCGCTTTTAGCTAGTTCATGTTTATTTTGCCTTTTAAGAGATGAAGTGACAAATGACAAATGATTGTTACTGCAATCTGAACAACTTAATTTTATAATATTTTATGTAAACTATTTATTTTTATTATTTTCTTATCATATGAATATTCATAATTCCTACATTAACAGATCTGCCAACCCTTATGATTTTGCTGTAAGTCTTATGAAAAGTACCCTTAAAATACAGACCTATGGCATAGAAGCAAAGACTTCGGAAAAATGATTGTTGCCGAAAAATCCGGATAATTGGTTCATCTGTGTTTGATTTGGATCGAGGTTTCATATTAGAATTAGTGAAATTAGCCAGGGAACCAGGCTAACTTTACATCAGCACTTCAGGTGCTTTAAACTGCACCTGTTTGTTCATGCGAAGCATCTGCGTGATCAAATTGTTGTTTATAGAATTTTTTACAAATGGCATCCAGCAAGCAATGCTTGTTTAAAACGAAAGGGAAAGTAAGCCTCTTGAAAAGTGTTAATAATCAAAACAGAAGAATAAAAAGGAATGTTCATATTCTTGTGAATAAAAGTAGGAAGAGACAACATTACATTTATTGGACATCATGTGCCAGTTTGAGTATGTCTCATGGGCAGAGGTATGATTGTTGTCGTCATGTGAAATGGAAAAAGAATTTCCAAGAATTATGTGAGAGTTGATAGACGGCAACAAGCCATTGAGCTGCATAGGGTTTGGAACTAAAGTTTGTGCAACTGTACTAGTGGTAACTAAAGTCTACATGTATTTTACATACTTTTGAGTTGAACATAATATTTATCATCGCTGCATGTTTCGAATACTGAACTTTTAATTTCATTAAGTTTTCCAGCTTTACAATAGCAGTTTATGATATTTTGTTACACCTTACTAAAAACTGGTCACACTTATGTCAAAAAATCAACTGCCTTACTGAGATGGACTCGTCAGGGTTGACGGGTCTGCATTAAACTTTCAGGAGCTATGGATGAAAATAAAGTTTCATATGTAGAGGTCACCAGCATGTCATTAGTTGAAAGGTTTCCTAATTTGCTGTTTACAGTTGCTGGTCAGAAACCAAAGAAAGATAGCAATGAAACTTTATACATATTTTTACTTGTATTTGCTTTTCAGTCCAGATCCAACTGTTTTCATAACAGAAATTTAGTTAATGGTTGCCACTAGTCAGTCTGCGAGTTTTAGCTCACCTGCCCATAGGTTATAGTCCATCATCATATGATTTCCGTTCACAAATTATTATTTACTCAAAAACTTCTTTGAAGAACTTGAACAACTTTAAAAGAACATCTTGAAATGAAGGTCGTTCAGATTATTGCAAATGAAGCCAATCTGTGGAGCAACTATCTTGAAAAGTTTGTTAAAGCTACTCCTACTGAATTGATTGTCATATCAACATGGAGTTTTCACTTCTTATGATGCCAGGTTGGTCCTAATGAATTGATGGTCATATCAACATGGAGTTTTCACTTAAAAACTTCTTATGATGCCTGGTTGGTTCTAATGAAAAGGGTGCCAGTCTGATATTCAGGATGTCTGACACAGTGGCCATTTTGAACATCTTGTTATGGGTACTTGTCCTAAAAGGAAAATCATTTCGCATGGCGCTTTTACTTTGCAGAATTTGACAAAATTTGAAAGAACATCTTGAAATGAGGGTCTTTCAGATTACTTCAATGATGCCAATCTGTGGAGTAACCATCTTGAAAATCATTTTGGAATGGGGTTTTTACTAAAAGATTTCTTATGATGTCTAGCTGATCCTAAATGAAAATGCTGCCAATCTGATGTCCAGTATGGCTGCCACAGTGACCATGTTGATAATCTTGCTATTACTACTACTTCTGAATGGAAAGTCGTATTGACAAGTAGTTTTCACCAGAAGACTTCTTGTGATGTACACTTGGTCTTAAATGAAAATGGTGCTGATCTGATGGCCAGGATAGCCACAAGTGGCCATGTTTAACAAAAAATTTGTATTGCTACTCCTCCTGAATTGATTATATCAACATGTGGTTTTCACCAAAAGTCTTAAGATGTCTAGTTGGTCTTAAATGAAATTGGTGCAGATCTGATGTCCCAATATTTTGTCTCAGTAGTCATCTTGAAACTCTTGTTATTGCTACTCCTCCTGAGCAGAAAGTTAGATTGGCACTGGTTTTACTAAAAGACTTACTATGATGTTTAGTGGTCCTAAGTGAAAATGTTGCTGATCTTATATCCAGTATGGCTGCCACAGTGGCCATTTTGAAAATCATTTTATTGCTACTCCAGGTGAATGGAAAATCATATTGACCTGAGGTTTTCACAAGAAGATTTCTTATGATGTCTAATTGGTCTTAAATGGAAATGGTGCCAATCTGTTGTCCAGTATGGCTGCTACAGTGGCCATTTTGGAAACCTCGTTATTGCTACTGTTCCTGAAAGGAAAGTCATATGGGCATGTGGTTTTTTATTAAAAGACTTCTTATGATGTATAGTAGGTCCAGAATGAAAATGATGGGTTTTTTTATGTCCAATATGACCACAACAATGGTCATTGTGAAAATATTGTTATAACTACATTTCCTGGATGGATGATCATATAAGCATGGAATTTTTACTAAATAACTTTTAATGATGTCTAGTTCATCCCAAGGGTGCCATTTAGACATTCAGTATGCCTGCCACATTAGCTATCTTGAAAATTGTTATCACTCATACTCTTGAATGAATGGTGACATAAACATACTGAAAGACTTCTTATCATGTCTAGTTGGTCATAATGAAATGGTGCTAATACGACTTCTCATATGACTGCTTCAATGACCATTTGAAAATCTTAGTTATCAGTGCTCCTTCAAAATAGAAAGTAATATCAAAATGGAGTTTTTCCATACATATCACAAATTCACAAGTATTTGTTTGTCTTCCCTATGTATTATTTCTTTTTCCAGTAGTACTATATTTGGGGTTTGCAGGATCATTCTTAAGTTTCATTTTGTCTTGTGGTATAATCTTGGTACTCATGAATCTGGCCTCTTAAATTTTATGCAACTCTATGATATACCACTTTCAAGAACTATCAGATGACCTTGATTTATCTCATGCAGGAACCGAACCAGCAGGTCAGGAACAGTGAGAGCCCTCCATTGCTAGGAGTCTGGAAATGTAGCAGAGAATTGGAACTGGGGCAGAAACACCAGCAGCAACGCAGGTAGATAAATGTCATTTCGTACAGGTATCCACTGACTTGTGCAATTTTGACTTGAACAAATTTTGTGTTACCACAAGTTCCTATGATTTTTTTTGTTAATATATTTTGTTTAGTGAAGACTAAAACATAATTGAATTATTTGTCTAAAACAAAACATTAGGATTCATAAACGGTTAAAGTGAATGGTAATAAAGTTAATTGAGCTGTGTATTTTTCGATGAAAATTAAAGGCACTAAACTCTCTTTGGAATGCAGGTATTGCATAAGTCTGGGGTTAGCTGTACCTATGCAGATATCATTCAATGAGGCACACATGTGTTAATAGTGGATCACTATTGTACGAAACAGCCAGGATTAAGTATTGTTTGTTTCTTAAAACAAATCTGTTAAAGGAAAGCAGTGGAAGAAAATATATGAATTAAATTTAAATAGAAGGATAATTGTTTGTAAAATGTTGCATTTTAAGTTTTAAAAATGTATACTTTTACTTAGTTAAGGGTCCTAGCAATAAAAAAAAATACTAAAGAATTTATAGTTTGATGCACATTTTCTAGTGCTACTCTTAGTTGAATATCTAGCACCAAGTAAGGGTCAGGAAACATAAAAGAATAGGAAAAATTACTGTTACTAATTGCCTGCTAAATACTAATAGCTGAATGACTGTTTAAAAATGCTAAAATTTTGAAATTTTGAACATCTTAGATATCTGTTTTTTACAACTTTATGGTCTTAAACTGAGTAAAAGAAAAACAGAAAGCCAAAAAGTTTTTTTTAAAATTCAGCAACAATTTATTTCAGTAGAATACAAAGTAAAAATGTAAAAGGAGCTTACAGTATTGTGAATTAAATTCCAAATAGTCCTGAAAGTTCTATCACAAGTCCAAAAGTATTGAGTATTCCAAATAAATATCAGTGGTGTTCTAAATGAAATCCAATTTTTAATGTGCTGATTTACCAATATCCTTGAATAGTGTTGATGTGCTAACAGTCTTGATGTATTACAATTATATAATCTAAAATGTCTCTAAATGAATTCACATTAATTCCAAAATAGTGATCTAGTTCTAAAGTCAAAGAGCATTTTGTAATTCTGATGAATAATTTAAGTAAATTCTCTAAACATTTTAAAAACCAGAGCACACCTCAAAGACTGATTCCACTATAGATGTTAACATAGGAATAAGTAATTCTGATATAAACAACCCAAAATATAAAAACATGTCACAGTAAGAAGACCAGGATGAGAGTCACCTTAATGGAAATTTCAATCAGACTGTAAACAAAATTTGCTTCTGGAATCTTTTAGGATAAAAATCATGGCTATATTTAGAACTCAGAACCAAGTAAATATGTTTACCCTACATGGCATAAGTCATGTAGGCGCAAACTCCTACCCTCAATTAAGGACAAATCACACAATACATAACAGCTTTTAAAATTCACATAGAAAAGTATGTTAGGGAGTGAATTTTTTCTGTATGACAAAATTAACAAGATCATGTCAGTTTTCTGTGATAGAAAGCCTCTGCTGCTAATTGATGGCAGGTCAAAAATCACTAACAATTTCCAAAGGTCTCCTTTACTTTCTGCTGACTTAATCATTTTCAGGACATTTATTAAAATTGTATCAGCATATTCTTTTTCACAATTTAATAAGAGACAGAAGTTACAGCAACGTCATTTTAACTCCAGTGTCCCAGAGTTGATAGTAACTGCAGTACAAGTACCATATTTTCAAGTGTATAAGTTGATGCGGAGTACAAGTCAAATTTGCTAACTTTGTAAATTTATCATCCATCATCCATATATAAGTCAATGTGGAGTATAAGACAAAGCCAGATCAACACCTTGGCTTCTTCAGTTGTGATGTACTAGGGCCCTACTATATTCCATTTTTAAGTAACACCTCAGAATAAGCAGATCATTCTTGTTTTAATTATTTTATCCATTGTCACGAAAACCATGTAGCTATGCAGTGTTATTTTCATGCTAATTAAATATGCCTGAATCTTTGACCAGGGTATTTTAGTTGACACCTGTTTTGAGGACAAGATTTCATTGATGAGATCAAAATAGTGAGGCCACAAATAGGGAAATGAGGCTATCATATGTAAATGAAAAGTGTAAAGAAAATTAAAGATAGAGACAGAAAACAAAGAGTCACTTAAAAGAAAAAAATAAAATACTTTCTTTAAAAACTTTTTTAATATATCAAGTACTATAGCAAATTTACACAAACAAGAAAAGATAGGTCTTCATTTCTTGTGGTTCTCAATCCACATGAGATCATAAAATTGGTAATTGATGTGAATTAAAGATAGAGAACAAAAGTGGTACTGGCACAGCCTATTACCCAAATCCAACATCTGGGTTTAAACAGTTACATGGCTTGGATTGTTTTGGAGACCAAAGACGAATCCATCAATTACAATGAAAGAGAGACACTGATACAACAGTTTGTTAAGAATGAATACAACTAATGTTTTGATGTTACATTTTACTTGAAGCTAAAATGCAAAACTGAAAATCGGATCATTGATGAAATATGAATAATCTATCTCTTTTCTGAATTTTAACCTATATCATGTGCATTATTTAGTGAATAAATATGATATTATTGTGAATATGTGATAATTGTGTGCTTAATGTATGGTATTTTATATATATTCATTGTATATTTTGGGTTGTGAACATGGATTACATCCCTGTGTTGGATAAATTGTATAAATAAAAATAAATGCATGGGTAGTTGCTTGATTGTCAAAAAATACTGATAAATTAAATGTCAATGGACTTGTGACAAAAATGTGACCAGCAAGAAACAGGTTTGGTTAAAAAAAATGATGAAGAAAGCAAAATCTGTTCATATTTTTTAGGAGCAAACAATATGCTTTGCATAAGTACAGTACACTTTAGGATATTCACCGTATGTGTGCAGTGCAGCTCATGAATTGTGAGATCTCTGAATGTTGTATTTTAATTTTTGTTGGAGAAATCATAATATGCAAGCACATACAAATGCATACAAAATAATGATAAAAATTATAATACAAAAGCAGTCATGTTAATTTATAACAATTTATTGACATTAAGCTATTTATTGACATTGTAACTAAACAAGAATTGTCACATCTCTGTGACCTGTTTTTGATTTTGCCGAGTATGTCTCATAGTCGTGGTACTATTGGTACATAAGGCAATTTCAATGACTTAATCCATATACAGGCCAATTCAGAGTATAAGACAGAGCCCAGACTTCCAGATCAAAAAGTTTTTACTTATGGGCCGGACTATATGGTAAGTAGAAAGTAATATATCAGTGATGTCATAATGTAACTATCAGTTCTTTTCAAGCTTCACAGTCAATGTTGATTTTATGAAAGTGGTGTACTTTGTAGCTGATATGCTTGGGCATAGTGAAGCTGTACAGCAGTAGTAGCTAAGGCGTTAAAGTTTCCACTGTTTCAGGTTTATTGTACATTTACTTTTTTCAGCTTAACTATTCATATTTTAGGGAAAGCTTATGCAGTCACATGTTTGTCATCATCTGCCTTGGTGAAGTTCTGGGTCAAGTTGTTTCAATTGATGTTCTTTGAAAAGTTGTCCTTTGACAGTTCATTTAAGACGTAACAAAATAGATGCATTTAAATGATAGTCTTGTATCTAAATGGAAGCATCTTAGTGATAGAAACTAAATGGAAGCATTTACATGATAGAATTATAACTAAATGGAAGCATTTACGTGATAGAATGATAACTAAATGGAAGCATTTACGTGATAGAATTGTAACTAAATTGATGCATTTAAATGATAGACTTGTAACTAAAGGAAGCATGTAGGTGATGACTTGTAATTTAAAAGAAGCATTTAAATGATAGACTTGTAATTAGGGCGTAGATTTGTGACTAAATGGAAGCATATAGATGATAGGCATGTAACTAAATTGAAGCATTTCAATGATAGATTTTTAGCTAAATAGAAGCAATTGTGTTTTCAGATTCAATATAATGTATTTCATGATATGATCAGACAGTTTATTTTTATCTTTTTGGTGAATGATAATCATAGAAATTTTAGTTATGTTCCAAAAATTCTTTTTTTTTCAGTATTTGTAAACCTGATTCATAACTTGCATTCATTACACTTTTTTACATAAAGTACTTGTAAAGTTATTCATCATTTTCTTTAACTGTCTCCCCTTCTTATTACAATCTTTTATGCACGATTCTTCTCACATTTCTAATTTTGAAAATTGTGTACCACTTGATATTAATTTAATCAATACATTTTACTTATCATTTATAAAGAAGTAAGTTTCATCTATTTGCATTGTTAAACAGAACTGGGAAGAGGCGATGGAGAATGAGACATCAGAGTGCCAGTGATTCTTTGGTATCCAGGGAATTGCTACAGAAGTTGACACTAGCCCTCAAACAGTGTCCAGGTATCATCAGTTCAGACCCTCATAGATTATAATAAAACATTTAACACTTTGTCAGCATTGCAAATACTGCTGAAATTTTGATTTGACCATGCAGTTGATTTATCTAAGTGGGATTAAAAATAAAATGAAATTTCATAACAAGTCTCATCATTTATTGTTACCATGGAATCAAAGATGTGACTAGGTTGTAACTATTAAGCATCAGCATGTTATCAGCCTCCCTTCATTAAAATAAATTTCATTATTGTAGGTCACATGAGTAAACACCAGTATGAAAATTTTAGTATTGTAAATATCTCTTTCATATAGTTAAGCTTTGCAATACACCAGCTGTAGTATACTATTGTGTTGCCATTTCTGTCATATCCAACCAACAAAAGTTGTATATTATACAGTTAAGCTCATGCAGTTTTTAATTTCTCCATGCGTCACCGTGGGGCACTTAGTCCACTCCATGCTCACTTCAAAATGTTGCTCTACAGTGGAAGGATAAATACTACAAATCACTACTGCACCTTGGCAGGCATGCCTTTGGCAGATCCTCAGTGGAGGGGGGCTGGTCAACATTACTGATTGACATTTGAATAACCAATGCATGAAGACCACCCATGGAAAGACAGACAGCAAGAGTTATTTTCAATTGGATACTATTTCAAGAATTAATCAACTTTATTTCGATTAGTGGCATGGCAAGAAATTCTGAACACACACAGACAGAGAGGTCTGCGGCCACAGGTTGGAAACTACTATCCTAACCAATTCTCCACTGTTAGAATCAGTATAGTTTGAAACAGCCTTCCACAGAAATTTTTTTAAAATGCTGTCCTTGGGGTTGGGTGGAGGGATATGTTTTACTGGAACATCCCTTAGAGACATATGTTGTAGGACAATTATTTTCTAATTTCAGTATGCTGTGTCCAAGTGTTTTTTCATTAATGAATTATTTATTTATATAATGTTTCTTTTATTTTGTTCAGATTCAGAGCCTATATGTGATGAAATGGATTCTAAAACATGCTCCAGGTATAAATCAATCATTTTTATGTATTCTTACAGAATTTTCATATGGATAATATTCATCCCTCACAAGTGGCAGTTTTGAGGATGCAGTACATATTAAGAGGATTGATCATGTTACACTTATGCAGGTGTAGGTGCTGTTGAGTAGTTTAGTGATATATGCAGGTGGAATACTGTCATGTGCTACTTTTCAGGAGTAATTTACCCAGACACTAATTGACCCCTTTGTGATTCATCTTGTGTATTATAATTTATCCATATATAAATCACAGCAGGTGATACATCCATGGATCACAACACATTCTGTCAAACACCCCACAGGACAGTGTAGCCTGGGTCTAGATACACGTGTAACACTTGAATAATACACAGTAAAATCTTTAACATACAGAATGAATTGGCTTGCATTATGGCAATGGTATGTGAGAATGTTCAACATGCTTAATTTATACTTAGTATTTATAGCAGTGCTGTATGAGCAGATGTACAACATACAGTGTGACCCTGTTTTAACAATGGCAGTTGGGGTCCATAGAACCAGAACATGTTACAACCACAGGAGTCTGATGTTTTATCAATAAAGTATGATGAAATCTCTGACAACACAAAATCACCTTAGGGCCTATTGGTACTGTAAATTAACACAAGGAGTGCAAGCATGACCCCAGCCTCCGCTCGATTCGACTTTTGTCACACATCTTTTATCGTTTCAGAATCGCCAAAAGACTGAAAAGCTACACATATCCATTCAAAATACAGTAGCATACCAACTCATACCTCTCAGACGACCATCACGTGAATCTAATCCAGCGAATTAACCTTTATTTTTGCCATTATGGTCACAAAGTCTTTCTACAGGACACCATCAGGCAGAAGTAGCCTATTTCACAAGATTCTATCCTGCAGTAAATAAGCATTAGGGTCTAATACTCGTACCAATCATGGAGCAGAGATTGTGTTATCTTTTAATACTACCCAATCCAGCATCCGTCTCGGCTTTAATAATGGAAATGTGATGATGTCATCAACCATCATTTCCACTATCCTAACTTTAACTAGATATTTCTGTTCAGGAAGTTTATATAAAATTATCATATGATACAATCTGAAATAAAAGGCAAGTTAAACATTTTATTTTGTGAAATTACTTTCAAAGTGTTATTCATCCCGTGGTAGAATCAGCTACTTCCGCCTGATGGAGTCTTGTAGAAAGACTTTGTGACCATAATGGTGAAAAGAAATTTTAATTTGCCAGATTAGATTCATGCAATGGTCATCCAAGAGTTATGCGTTGGTATGTTACTGTATTTTGAATAGATATGTGTAGCTTTTCAGTCTTTGGTGATTCTGAAGTAAAAAAAGACTCGTGACAAAAGTCGAATTGAGCAGAGGCTGGGGTCACGCTTGCACTCCTTGTGTTACTTTATAGTACCGATAAGGTGATCTCATGGTGCCAGAGGTTTCATCGTCCTTTATTGATAAAACATCAGACTCCTGTGGTTACAACCAACCAAGTCAGTTAGCTGAAGAAAATGATGCATGTAACCCAAAAAATGGCCGGGGGGTGTGTGTGTGTGTGTGTGTAATAAAAGCAGGCACAAAATATGTGCTTTTGATTAACTGAAGACAAACTAGTCTGGAATACACTTGTATATTGACAACTTACATTTGTGTAATAAAATCCTTCATCCATTAAGTACTGTACATGTATTTTAATAAAATCCATGAACTCAAGTATAGATCACATGGTATAAACTTCATGTATCATTCACATGCTGTTAGAAAACACAAACAACACATATAAAAAAATGGTAGTCCTCATTTGATCTATATATGATGGTCACCAAAAGTTAACTACAGTATTGTCACCAGTAGTACATGATGATAGTTGTTACATGGTACATATACTTAAATTGGTCTAGATTTCGGTCAGCTGGAGATAGCCATCATCTTGCAGAGGCTACCAAGGGTATGAGGCTGTTCATAGGGAAATGAAGACATGAACAAAATAAATGTTTAACAAACATTTTTGCAAGATGCCTCATCTTCAGTTAACAGCCAAATATCTATGGTTTCAAAAGATTGGAAATTTAATTTGCAATTTATGCCACCATTGGTAGCAATCATAAGGAAAAATTTTTTTCCCGCAAAAAGGAAACTTTCACAGCACAATAAATGTGTTCCAGTCACTTTGGAAAATGCAACAATCCATCAGATTCCATTGCTTTTACTTAAGTTTGGTCTGACTTCCTTTGATGAAAGGTTCCTTGTGTTTATTGAAGATTGTAGTCACTTTCTTTGATGAAGGGTGCATGTATTATTGAAGCCACTGCTAATGGTCAGCTTTGGAGGAACAAACAAATGCCTGTTTTTTACTGAGGTGGCAACATCAAATAATTTTAGAACTTTTTGATTGAGACTAAATTTAATTTTTTCATTTGCTTAGTATTTATATAGATCAATCAGTGTCTCAGAGGTAATCAGTTTTCTTTGAAGTTTCAGCAAAACTATTTTTTCTGGGTACATTAGATAAAGGAATATTAGCTATTGTTTGGTCAATTGTAGCAGTTACTGTTCCCTGCCTTCAAAGGTTGGTCAATTGTAGCTAGTTCCAGTAGCATGACTGTTAGATAGATCAGCAATAGCTCTCCACTTTTTATTGTTATTTCTTTTACATTTCTGGTAGCTGAGTGATGCTGCCTTACATGCATGCATCAAAAATTTATAAAAAGGTCAATAGACGATGGATACACAGGTGTTTTAATCTGACAGGGATCACTATAGAAAATTTGAGTTTTCTGAAGGATTTAATTGTATGAGAAAACAGAAGATGGATTTTACTTTCCATCCACATACAATTTTCAGTGTAAATAAATATATTAATTACTAGTTAGTAGCCAATAGTCCGACACTAGTTTGGCCAAACAATCAGTTATGAGATAGTGCTTCATCAGGTTGATCTCCACTAGCAGAAATGTGAGAAAAAGCAGCAATCCCAGCATAAAGTATTCAGGCCAGATGTCAGCATAAGTAGATTATGATATATCAGTGCACTGTTAAGATGGCTTGTCAGCATGAACAAAATTTTTTTTATGTAACAATAGATAGATTCCAATGCATTTTATATCAAGATTGCAGCTCCTTTAATGGTGTCTCTGAATTGCTCCACTCCAAACCCAGGATTGTGTGTACAAGTTTAAACAGCCAACAATGTCACAAAAAAACAATTGCCAGATGGTATATTTTGTTGCCAATAGGGAAAAAATTGCAATGTGTGACAATGGGAAATCCCAGCATGATCCTTGAATAAACTTTTTAATCCTTTTTTTTCATACTTTTAAGAAGAAATAACTATTTTTTTCATGTATGAGAAAAATACTTGTATATGACATTTCAGGAGCCACAGCATAGTAATAATAAATTCATACACAATATCTTCCACAAAATGAAAATAAACTTTTTCCATGTTATTTTTCGTACTTTTATGAAAGAAAAAAATTTCATGTATGAGAAAAATACATGTATATGAAATTTTGGAAGCCACGCCACATTCATGTTCTATCTGAATTCATGTTATAAAGCACCACTCCGGTGGCCTAGTGGTTAGAGTGTCCACCTCGGATGTGGGAGGTCATGGGTTCGAACCCCAACCGAGCCATACCAAAGACTTATAAAAATGGTACTAACAGCTGCCTCATTAGGCACACAGCATTAATAGGTTAGTATTAGGATTGTTTCGCCTGGTGTCAGGATACTGTGACTGGGTGGGACATGATGCATGTCTGTGGCATGATACCCCAGTGTTAGACACCACTATAAACTGCCATGGCAGAAGAGGTAATTTAATTACTCCTGTGTGGGTGCATGCGTGCGCGCACACAAAATAACCTGAAAACCATTTTTAGTGAATTCATTGAAGGTTAGTAAGATGATTCTGGATGGTAGAAGGTATATTGTCATATTAATACAAGGCATGGTGTTAGTTTTATGTTACCTGACCTACAGCTGTTTTCATCACCTTGCAATACACTTGTATGTGATCAGTAGGACAGTATAGAGTTGTTCCCCCTCCCACCTCCCCTTCCCTTCTGCATCTGTTGCAGAAATATATTTGTATATATTAATCTCTGTGTTTTGATGGGTTTTTACTTTTTTTTTGTGCAGACTTCCAATATCTGATGATCCCACAACAGATGAGAGGGGAAAGCCACATGATCATTCTCATGATCTTTTTGATAGTGTCATGGTCCAGAGGACTGTGGCAAATGACAAAACTGAGAAGCCAAAACCTGAGCAGGAGGTAGTGACCCTGAGTGAGACCTCTTGGAGTGACGAAGAACTGTTTGAAGACGACTCCTTTATCATCAAGGCCACACAATACCCTCAGGACTGCCAGAAAATTGAAGGATCTCCAGTGTTTGTGTGCGGCAAGAGGAAACTCTCAGAGGAAGGGAACATAGGGAATATTAAAAGCCCAAGATATGTTGCACATGCATCAAGTAGCTTAGTCTTTCAGAACAGTAAATTGGATTTGATCCATTCTAAAGACACACAGAATCAGCAGGTGAAAAATGTAGCCAATAAACCACCAACTGGAAAGAGCGTCAGTGTTACTGGGCAAAAAAATCATGTGTTCTCATCAAAAACTCAAATTGGTGCTGGCACAGATACTGTGATAAATGATATTTGTAAATCTAGTAACTCTCTTTCAAAAAAAGACAGAAACATAGGGTATGGACAAGGACCCAGTAATATAAACCATGGAAGTATGCAGAGTGTGCAAAGTTCAGTACATTGTGATCCAACAAACACGCATAACTCCTATTCTAAAGTAAATGGTTCTGATTTATCTGGTGTGAGTAATACTTGTGCAATTAGAGCAAATTCTGCTAGTTCATTGAAGGTAAATACTGGCAGTTTATTCAGAAAGCATAGCAGCTTCCCTGGTCCAGGAAAGATTGGGAGTAACACTAGCCAACAGTGTTCTGGTACCTCCAGACAAAGACTTGTGTTGGGCACTGCCCAGAACTCTTTGTCAGAGACAAAAGAGTCACACTACGGTAATAATAAATCCTCACTGATGAGGGGAGCTCATAGCTTTGATGCTACATTTAATATATCAAATTCAGCTGGTACTGTCCATCAGTCAGAGACAGGTGGTGCTTGTGTTCAATATGGATACAAACAGACACATCCCATCTTTTGTAAACAGAATTCAGGTGTAATTGACAAACACTGTGGCCGTTCATGTAGTGCTGGAATAACAAAAACAGGAAATGTTCAAAAGAACCAGACGCAAAATAAAAACAAGGTGACAGTGGAAACTGGAATGAAATTAGACTATGATGTAGTGTCAAAAAAAGGTGACAGTCAGAAAAATCCACCATCAAACAAAGAGAATTGGTCAAAAGAATATGGAAAGAAACCAGATCTAAGAGTTGTAGAAGAAACCGCAGATAGAAGACAAAGTTTAGACACAAGTTTAACAGATGAGCTCCTTTGTCAGTTAGCTGAACCAGATGAAATTTTGGAAAGTCAGATTAACCAAGTGAACAAACACATATCAGCCTGTGCAGATGTGGACACAGACACAGTGCTACCAAAAACTAAAAACATGGTCTTTAAACCCTTTAAGAATTTTAGCAAGTTAAAAGTCAGTTCATCGCTTAATGCTTTGAAATCAGATTCTACTAAAGTGTACTCTTTCAAACCCACCCAGCAAAACAGCTACATGAAAAAACAGCAAGGGCAGAGTGGTTCATCAACTTCTGTAAAGAAACCCAGTCAGAAAAAAGAAGGTATGCATATTTATTACCTGGTATTATTAGACCACAGGATAGGACAGAGTTGATTTGGTCTACATGATTGAGCTACGAAATGAGTCTTCTCCATACTTGTCCCAGACACAAATTTTAATCAGTTTATGTGCATACTTGTCCCAGACACAAATTTTAATCCATTAATGTGCATAATTGTCCCAGGCACAATTCTTAATCAATTTATGTGCATACTTTTCCCAGACACAAATATTAATTCATTAATCAAACCTTTACATTAGCTATGTAACTCTTGGATTTGAAATTAAATTTTTAAAAACTTTGATGGAGTGTTTTGTGAACAAAGCACAAACTTATGCTACCTGATCGAGTATTATTGATAAAGACAATATGATTACCCTACGGAATGCATCAAATGGCTTAAATGATCAAGACTGATTCAGGTTGCATTTTGATCTGATGGCTTAATGATGAGACTGATTCAGATTGCATTTTGATCTGATGGCTTAATGATCAGACTGATTCAGGTTGCATTTTGATCTAGTGGCTTAATGATCAGACTGATTCAGGTTGCATTTTGATCTAGTGGCCTAATGATCAGACTGATTCAGGTTGCATTTTGATCTAGTGGCTTAATGATCAGACTGATTCAGGTTGCATTTTGATCTAGTGGCTTAATGATCAGACTGATTCAGGTTGCATTTTGATCTAGTGGCTTAATGATCAGACTGATTCAGGTTGTATTTAATCAAGTGGCTCTGTTTGATTGATTGTTCTTACGCAGATCAAGATCGATCATTTAAAATGTGCACAGAACATCTGAAACCTACTCTGATAGCATAGTTTCTGTTGAAAAAATGGGCCATCATAACAAACATGGATTGTGCTTATGACATTAACAGTGCACACACAAATCTGGGCTGCATTTTTAAAAATAAGTTTGTGGTGTAATTTTTATGCATTCAGAAACTTCTTTTTGCATTTTTAGTAAGTTTATGTAAAATACACAAATACACTGCTTATCTAGAGCTGTGCCTCAGACACCATTTGTTAACACAATGCCAGCTGGTCTTTTGGAATGACCATGTGTCCACCATCCATTGTCAATCCAGTAACAATAGTTTGTTAACACTCAATTTCTAATCTTTTCAGTCAGACTTGGAATATGAGTTTATATCATCAGAATCTTGGACATGTTCAGTAGTGGGCAAGATCTGAGCATATGAAAGAGATGATGTTGCATCTCTTTGTCTAAATGTGTTACCACTCAGGAAGCCATATTTGAGCTTATTTTCTCAAAATATTAGGTTTGATAAAGAGCAAGGTCTACACATTTATCAATGAGATAATCTTGCATCTGATTGGCTGGTATTGTTACCACTCTGGAGACCTGATATCTATAAAACTTAATATATAAGCTTTTATCAGCAAGATCTTGGAAAAGCTCATAATGAGCAAGATCCACATATACTAATGGGATAATCATGCATCTGATTGACTGAGTTTATTACCACTCAGGAGGTCTAATTTCTGATTGAATTTTCACCAGCTTGGATGGTGTGTGTATAACATCAAGATCTTGGTAAGCTTTGACAATGGGTGAGATCCACATATATTAATAAAGTGATCATGCATCTGACTGACTGAGCTTGTAATCAGTCTGAAAGCTATATTTTGTATTTGATCAAATGTCAGATATAGACTTGTATCATCAAGAACTCAGATGAGTTTTATTATGCACATAATATCCACTTAAAAATGAGGTGAAGCGGCATATGATTGGTCGCGTATGTTGCCACTCTGGAAGCTACATTTCTTATTGGATTTTGTTCAAGTTCAAATCTGATGCTTGCAAGCTAGCATTTTGATAGTTCCAATTCTGTAGTTCCTTGCTAGTTTTGTATTCACATTTTAATTTTATTGAAATATGCAAGTGGACTTTGAAAATAGCCAGATGTTTGCTTGTTGAAATTGATACAGCTATATCAGAATGCTGTCAGTGCTGAAAAAGTTAATTTTTTGAACCTTTGATCTTAAATGGATTCAGTAATAGTCGAGATCCTCTCATAGCTCAGACTTGTAATGTGGAGTATAATTTAAGATCTTGGATGAATTTGATAATGAGGAGGATCTATGCATGCTACTGAGGTGATGCTGCCTCAGATTGGCCGAGCTTGTTAACACCCTGGAAGACATATTCCTGATCTGGTTTTGAACAGATTTGGAATATATGCTTATATCATCAAGATCATGATAAGTGTCATGAGATCCACACATGTTAATTAAGTGAACTTGCATCAGATAGTGTGAGCTTGTTACCCTTCAGAAAGTCATATTTTTCATTTGATTTTCATCAAACTTAACATGTACACTTGCATAAGGTGTCTAACGAGTTTAAAAAATTCATGTGATTTATGCATTATAATGAGATGATCTTACATATGATTGGATGAGCTTCTTATCATGGATTTTAATTGAGTAAAAAGGTTACATTATCAAGATGTTTGGTAATTTTAGTAAGAGTGAGACATGTATATTTATGAGATGATCATTCAAAGTTTTTTCTTCTTTAGAGACTCTAGAGACTGTATTTTTCATAGGCTCTTGATCACACGTGATAAATAGACTTATGTCTTCAAGATTTTGGTTGAATGTGATTAAGAATGAAATGATGTGATGTTACATCAAATTGGCTGTGAGAGCTTATCAACATTCTAGCAGCTATATTTCTGATCAGACTTGGTTTAAACTTGTTAAATAGTTTATATTTTCAAGATATTGCTTGAATTTGATTCAGAGCAAGAACTATGCATATCAATGAGGTAATCTTGTATCAGACTGGCTGAACTTTTTACCACCCTGGAGACGGAATTCCAGTTGGATTTTGCTCTTTCTTAAGCTTATGTTATCATTGTTGTACTATAATAAGTGAGATCTGTGCATGTTATTGAGATATGTCACATTTAATTGACTGAGCTTGTTAACTGTTTAGATCTGGAGACTGTAATTTGCATCCAATTAGTATATTAAAGTTGGTAAATATGTTTCTGTTATCAAGATCTTGGATGACTTCATTGATGAGCAAGAGATTACATTACTTATGGCCTTCATCTTCATAAAAAGTTTTTGGCAGAATATAGTAAAATAGGTCAAATCAACATGCTTTAAAATTTGGGAGATAGTTTCAGTAAGTCATAATCATGTTTGTCATTGGCAGTGTGACATGCACACTGGCCTCATAAAAAGTTTTCAGAATAGTTAATACATTTTTATCTGATTATTCTTTTTTGTTGCAAAAGAACACATAAAAATGTGTGTATTTTAGAAATAGTTTACCAATTAAGCCAACAATGTGAAATTGTTGAAATTTTGCCCAAGCAGCATTGAATCTTTAGGAACCAGAATTAAGTTTAAAGTCACATGAACAAACTGGACTCCAAAGCTGGATTAAAATCAATAATAATTCAAGATTAAATGCCTAATGATATACATGAACACAGCATAAAACAAAGAGTGGAGCCAATTAGCAAGTACTGATGGAAAAATAATTTTTTTTTTTTCCATTTTGTATTGGCAGTTCATTTGTCCTGAACACCCATCATATCATCATTATCATTAAAAACTGTACAGAAATGCCTTCAACAAACTTAATTGTGAAATGAGTTTCTGCAGCAGATACTGTTGTATTTATTATATAAATACATATATATAAGTATATAAGTATATATAAGTATGTTGGTTTAGTTTTTTCATTTAAGTGGAATTTCTTTTCACTTTTTTTCTTGTTTAACTTGTACTATATTATTTGTAACCTGAACACATATCTATAAATAATGCCTTGTATATCACCCAAAATTGCAAAGTCTTGTGTTTGCTAAAGGTATAAAATATATGTCTAATTAATTTTTTTTATTGATGTGTTGCTTTGCTGTGATATCTAATCCACTGTCTAGCTCTCTGAAGATATGGCCAGTTGTGTACACACAGCCATATATTATATCAAGTTGCATTCAATACCAGATATATTCTAGCACTGTTGAACACATGGTTAACTGTAAAAACAGAAGCACATCCATTGATATTGGTTTACTCCATGTCAGAATGAATTGCATTCACTTCCATATATAATCCACACCTACTTCTTTTCTTTGGTAAATATCTATCCATGTCTGTATTGGTGCTTGCAATGGCCAAAGTCACTGAAATAAAAAAAAGTAAGATGTGCAGTTATTATCCATTTTAAGCAATATATTTGACAATCAAAACATTCAAGGTTTGTGGAAGTCTTGAGTTGCAGTATAAGACTTTACAATTTTTTCATCTGATGCTGATTGTACATCAGATATGGCTATTGTAACAAAAAATGTAAAAACCTTACAGCAGACTAACATTGACAGAAAGCATCCTGGCATAAAGGCTTTAGAACATTCAACAGATGATGATCATGAGCTGTCAAACTGTCAAATACATGTATACAAGAAAAATAGAGAAAGTTTAAAACAGTTGTTTTCATATAATCAAAAACACTGGAAAATATCTTCAAAGAGCTTTCTACTGATATTTTTTGGCCAGCTGTGTCTGTCTGTTAGGTAGATCTGTCAGGTGGGCAGTAACAGGCTTATTTGGGCCTTTTGTTTTTCAGGACTAGTCCCTGTCACTGACAGTGAAGATTTATTTCTCAGTGATGATGATGATGTTCTGATGGAGCCCCAGATACTGGCCATGCTAGATGAGGCAGAGTGTAAGTGTTGACCATTTGTCAGATCGTGACAAATTTTCAGTACAGTTTTTATTTTATTGCTACTTCTTAAATAGATTTTTGTTTGAGAAGACATCATTACTAAAAAGAAGCCAAGGAGGGAAATTATTCTTGATGAAGTTGGTTTTTGTTTTCTGAGATATTTTTATTTTATACTTAATACCTTGTTTACATATCATATGAAGTTTACTTTGATGAGAATGAATACTTTGAGTCTTATTTTAATATATTAACACAACCTTTGAAAATTAGAAACAAGTTAAAAAGTCATTTCTGTGTTGGATAAACTCTGCTTTGAATTTTCCTTCACTTTTGTCTTGTTTGCAAAGTATTGTACTGAAGTTCCCAGGTAGTCACCAAAATTTGTAGGGCCCAAGGAGCTCGAGTGGTCTAAAGCACTCGCCTTTGCCAGTCGCTATCATCTCACTTCTGTCGTTGTGGGTTCAAGTCTCAGGTTCAGCTGCTGTAGGTATGTGAGAAAACTGACAGTAGTGTTTTATGGGTCAGTGGTTATTTTCAGGGTTTTCCTAGGTTCTTCCTCCACCATTTCAACTGGCACCATGTATCTTGAAAGTGTTTGAATTTGCTGGTCAAATATCTATGTGAACCATACAATAAAACTTTTTTAATTGCTTTTACTTCCTAATTCCCATGACAGATTCTGCTTATATCTATGATAAATCATTAGAAAGCTTTTCCCATGTGACCTTGAAAACCATGTAGTGATATAAAATTTCTTAAAAGTTTTGTTTATAGGATTTTAATTTGCTTATATTTTTTAAATCTCTGGATGGATTCTGTTTATACTTTACATGAATCATTGCAGATTCATTCTGCAGCATGATAGATGAGGCCTTTGACCTTATGGTCAAGGTCACATTTACTGTAAATTTGCATTAAGGTTTTGGTTAAAGTGTTTCATTTGCTTACATTTCTTAAATATCTTAATGGATTCTGGGATGAATCATCAATATTTATATTGCAACATACTAGCTAATCCTTTTAATATTAGGATTGCAGACTTGAAAGCAATGATTCAGTCATGGCTTGATATGCCACTTACGGTGTTCTGGTTATTAAAATAAATTGCCATCAAAATGATGTGATTACCTTTGTGATTCTGGCAATCATTTTTAAGCCCATATAACTGCGCCTTGTTAGTTTATAAGCTTTGAACTAACTCTTGGTAATGGGGTTATGATTAAAACATGAATGCTTCATAAGTATGCTTTCTCATTTAGGGATGGCAACACAACAATCAGAAAAGGATTACAGCAAAATCAAGAAAGGAAATTCATCTGAAGATAATCGTAAAGATGCTAAAAACCAGCCAGCTAGCAGAGACCAGCTTCCAGGAAGTCAAGGGGGGCCACAGGACTGCAGTCAGCAAGTGGCTGGCAGTCAGGGAACCAGCAGCAGCCAGATGCAGTGTACTCCAGAAGAAATAGAGAAAAAGCGAATAGAAGCCATCAAAAGGAGACAAGAAAGAGCAGCTAAAAAGACCTCTATGTCCCTAAGGAAACGATGATGAGCTTTGTATTGGAATATATCAAGAAAAAGTATTTATTAGCAGTAACTGTTTACATGAGAATAATTTCATGTAGACTGACAGAAACACTAACAGAATTGATTACTGGAGTTCCATGAAAATTGTTCTTGATTCTTCCTTCAAGCAATTGGCAACATGCTGTCAGTTAAAATTTTGTCATTTGTAAAATTTACTATTTTGTTGGTATCTGGTATATTATAATTACGTTCCTGAAAAGTGATTAAGTAATAGTGTAAATAATAGACAATTTGCAGTAAGTAAATGTTTGTCAGAAGACTTGGAAAATATTTTAACCCTTGGCCTAGAACTCCTACCTTATGCTCTGGCAGATATTTGCACATGTCAATGTATCATCCCAGTATTCATTACATTTTCTGACTCAAAGCACCAGCTAATTTTGATCAGTAAAATGCACTGTGCCACATGCTCTGTGATAAACCCAAGCATTAGAATGGTTTAATAGTTGGAACACAGGGAACAAGTTTGCAAATGATGATAGCTGTTGTTTTTAATGATACATTGCTGGTGTTTATGTGTACCTTTTCATATTTTGCAGTAAAGAAAGTGCAAAGGCACATCCAGCAGAAAATACTGCTTAAGGATGGAAGTAGTTTCATTTATATTGAACCTACTTTGGAAGTGAGGCATATCAATAGTTTTGCCACCACATCTCTGGTCATCAGCAGTTTGTTAGCCAGGGTTATTCAGTAGTGCTTTGATTATGGGTTCAACATGCAGACCTTAGCTTTGTTTTGAAAGAATTCTGGTCTTGGAAGATATCTTTGACATTTCCTTTTTTTCTTTTTTTATGAATATTATTTGAGTCTTGTACAGATTTCGGGTTGTATTGAGGGCAGTTGCCTGTTGTGGCAGATGATGCCCACATGAACAACCATGATTTCAAATAAAGGATGTAAAAACAAATATCTGTTGTCTTCTAATTTTGAATATGGTGAATGTTAGTGTTTAGACATAATAATGAATTTCATTTTATGCTAGACATGACTTTTTAAAAGAATGATTTTAGTATCTGTGTTTCTCTCTGACATTCCATCACACTTTTGTTTCTGCTCTATAGCTTAAAACTTTTTGATGTTATGAGATGAAACTTGATATACATATACTGTCCATCATCACTACTAGTGACTTGAAGGCTCATCACATATCACATTGGTAGTGCTTTCTTCAAGTTTAGGGTCATGTTTTCCATAACGTTTACTTCTGCTCTACAGCTTTAAAGCTGTTTAAATGATAAATCCTGGTATACTTTTACATTATCATTTTGTGTTGTGTACCACATTAGTGGTGTCTTGTCAGGGTCAAGGTCATGGCTAAGCATTGTACATTTTCCATCACACTTTCCTGTCTGCTCTGTAAATTTAAAGCTGTTTGAGATTAAATCTGGTATATTTAATGTTTTCCATCTTACTTTGCCATCTGCTTGATAACCTCAAAATCATTTGCAATTAAGGGATCAACATGCTGTACCTGCCTATTATCAGCTTCACTGATGTGGGTTGAATTTTAAGTTTTAAATTTATTTCTCATGCTCGGTCCATACTAGAATCATGAAATTTGATGATTACATACATCTCTGCTGGTACCACACCTTTTCAGAAAAGGACAAAAGTAGGTCACATTGACCCATTTCTCAAGCCTTGCATAAAAGACAGAAGTAGACCAGTGACCTGTTTGTCACTTCAGTGTCTTGGGTCCAGTTTTGTGTTTTAAGTTCATTTCTCAAGCACTTTTCATGCTACAGTATTCTCACACCATCCTGTTTGTTTGTACTCTCCTACTGATTTTAAAAACAGAAGGCATCAAGGATATAAAATTGCACAAAACTTAGTCAAATTCATTCGTTGATTTTTAAGTTCTAACTTCATTGTCACCAGGGGGTCCCAAACACTCAACTTGTTGGGGTTTTGAATCAGGAGGGAGTTTCTCTAGCAACACTGTCACCATATTTGCTTTGGCCAGTCTCTGTTTTCAAGCAACAGATGTGTTGTTCACCATCTTTGAAAATCTCAATAATTCCTTAAATTTTTGGATTTTCATCTCTTTGAACAAATGAATACAAGAAATCCTCCTATTTATTTGTTCAAATTGTTTTAGAAATATTAAAACTAGACATTGCAAATACTGGATGCAGGCAACACAGTTTTTACTGAAATAGACTATTCTAGAAACCATAAATGGACAGTGAGCAGTCTGTTTGTTTGTTTATATTGGGAGCTTCCATTTGCATTGAAACGAGAGTAATTTGATAGTGTTGGGGACCCCTTGGCAACAATCAGGTTTTGAAATTATGAATGAATGAATGAAATCGCAAAGTTTTGTGCATTTTTTTATATCCTTGATGCTTTTCGTTTTTAAAATCGATAGGGAGGTACAAACAGGAGGGTATGCGAATACTATAGAATCATCGATCTAGTTGACTGAATGTATCTTTATTAGTACTTCATCCATTCAACAAAAGGTGATAGTAACCTATATTTCACATTTTACTGACTTTTATGTTAGGGCTGTTCCATTTAAACATACATGGTACCCAGGGAAGGCAGTTTTTAAAAAATATATGCCAGGGTACTTTGATTTCACAGATTTTGTATTAAAATGATAAGAAAATTCTAAATTGCCTCTATGGGTGGGTACCCCACTTTAAAAGTGCCTTCCCTGGGTCCCATGTATGTTTTAATGGAACAGCCCTTAAAGTTTTTGTGTTTAGCTCATGGTCACTTAGGTTTTTGCATCCTCATCACAAAAGTAGGTCACTTACCAATATTTCATGTTTCACTGACTTTTGTTAAATTTTGTGTTTTACTTGTTTTTAGGTAGAATTATTAAATGAAATAATTGATTCAATTTTATACCACACCTATACAAGAAAAGGTCACTGTGACCTACGTTACACATTTTACATGTTTAGGTTAACCTTTACATTTAGCTATTGACAACAGGCTTTTGCATGCTGTGTACATACCATCCTATCTAGAACCATGAAACATAAAGGATGCATCTTGATGAGCACTACTCCATCATTGCAAAAGTAAGTCATCGTGGCCCGTATTTTATGCATCACAAACTTAGGTTAACTATTGTGTTTGAAGTTCATTTCTCAGGCACTTTTGATGCTACTATGTCTGTATGTATTGGGATTTGATGTAATTTCAGCACTGTAGTGGCTATATAGTGCCAATTATAAGTTAAATCTTAAAACATTTAACATAAAAAATTGCAAAGAATGGAACTTTAGGAGGATAAACCCTTCGAGGTAAATTAAAACATGATTACAACAAAAGAAAAGGTAAAACAGTACATGCTGTAATCATAAAATTAATGATTAAAATTAACTATTATTACAACACATACACAACAAAAGAAGCTCATCATGACCTCTCTTTGTCTGGCACTGGTTTGAGTGTTGTTAGGTTTAGCTTATATCCACTTGAGAGTTTGACATGCTATATGCATACTATCCTAATCATGAAACTTGGTGATGTCATGCACCTTGATAAGAACAACACCTTTATTGGAGAAAAAAAGGTCTCTGTGGCCTGCATTTAATTTTTCACTGACTGATAAATTTTTGTTTAACCCTTTACCTCATAGAGAGTATGGCTTTTTAGCCCTTCGATATGCGTGTAGCAAAGTTACCCAGTGCAGTGCACTATAAATAGAACACATTGCCTATTCGACTCCATACACATAGGCCTGCCTGTTAACTGTTAAGCAGTATAGTATCTATTATGTTTAACATCAATTTTAACCATTTTACATTTTTGGTACACATATATTATGTATGGAAAGATTCAAGAGTAAAATCTGATCGCTATAGATGTATAATTATTTTTTGCAGAAGAATTTTTTGTGTGCTTTATAATCTTAAGAGAACTCTTTCACCGTCAAGTCGGTGAAGCCGCGTGACCAACCATAGCTGCCATTTCTCATACTCGAAATTTACAAGCTTCGTCTGCATTACTAAATTATCTCAGTTTGATAATTTATAAAAACTAATTGCTGCCTACATCAATGTCAGAGCCTTTACCTAAGTTATTGAAGCTTTCATAGTTGTGAATCTAATTGTGAAAACTCAAATAAGTACTGAACAAAATCCGCAGCCTCCATTTTGGAGAGTGGAGAATACAACCCAGTTACTTTAAGTAGCAGATTTCGACCAGATCTTAAACAGCAACCACATGATTTGATGTAATGGTCATTCACACCAATGAATGTAGTATCTAAATAGGAGGTTTTCCCCAAAGGTGGCACTACGAAAACTCGCTCAAAATGGCTGATGTTTACAGTAGGCATCGAAAGGTGCATCCAGGAGAATGGTGTAGAGGCGTCAAAAGGCGCTTCCATGTGAATCGGGTGGAGACATCAAAAGGCACTTCCATGAGAATGGAATAGGGGGTCGAAAGGCGCTTGCATGAGGTAAAGGGTTAAAGCCCATTTGTTGAGTTCAGTTTGTGTTAGAATCCTGAAATATTATAATACATTTGATGCATCTTTGTTAGCACTACACCCTTAGAACCAAAGGCTAAGTATTTTGTGCCTAGCTCATAACCACATAAATGCTTCCATGCTCTGTACATTTTTAGTTAGGAGCGGGTATCACCAGAATTTTTGCGTTTTGATATATTGTAATGCAGGAGAGCTGATTGCTTTACAGAACTTTTGCATTGTGATATATTGTAATGCAGTGAAGGAGCTAATTGCTTCACAGATTGCATTGCCATATATTGTAATATAGGAGAGCTAATTGCTCCACAGCTTGCATTATGATATATTGTAATGCAGGAGAGCTAATTGCTTCACAGATTGCATTGTGATATATTGTAATACAGGAGAGCTAATTGCTTCACAGACTGCATTGCCATATATTGTAATATAGGAGAGCTAATTGCTCCACAGCTTGCATTATGATGTATTGTAATGCAGGAGAGCTAATTGCTTCACAGACTGCATTGCCATATGTTGTAATATAGGACAGCTAATTGCTCCACAGCTTGCATTATGATATATTGTAATGCAGGAGAGCTAATTGCTTCACAGCTTGCATTGTGATATATTGTAATGCAGAAAAGTTAATTCCTTTACAGATTGTGTTATGATATTTGGTAATGCAGGAGAGGTAATTGTTTTACAGATTGCGTTATGATATTTGGTAATGCAGGAGAGGTAATTGTTTTACAGATTGCATTATGATATTTGGTAATGCAGGAGAGGTAATTGTTTTACAGATTGTAATATATTGGGAGAATCTGTAGAAAGTGCAAATTAATATTAAAGAGTAAACAAGAAGTCTAAGTTTCATTTATGTTTAAATTGTTTCAAATTTCATTTAGTAAACAATGGTTGGAAAACATTCTTACATGTGTCCAGGCTGCATGAGGCTGCTGTTTAATTTGCATCTACTCACACTTTGAACACATTGGCATTTAAAGTAGGCACACAGTGAGCTTATACCATGTTGGCATTTATGGTAGGCATATGATGAGCTAATACCACATTGGCATTTAAGGTAGGCATACAACGAGCTTATACCACATTGGCATTCAAAGTAGGCATAAAATGAGCTAATACCACATTGGCATTTAAAGTAGGCATACGATGAGCTAGATGAGTTAATACCATGTTGACATTTAATTTAGGCATATGATGAGCTAATACCATGATGGCATTTAAGGTAGGCATACAATGAGTTAATACCACATTGGCATTTAAAGTAGGCATACGATGAGCTAATACCACATTGGCATTTATACAATGAGCTAATACCACATTGGCATTTAAAGTAGGCATATAATGAGCTAATACCACATTGGCATTTATACAATGAGCTAATACCACATTGGCATTTAAAGTAGGCATATGATGAGCTAATGCCACATTGGCATTTATACAATGAGCTAATACCACATTGGCATTTAAAGTAGGCATACAATGAGCTAATACCACATTGGCATGAGCTAATATCGTATTTGTTATGTTTTTATCAAAACCATAATTACAGAATCTAAACAAATTGTACAGACTTTTAAAGCAGAGTATTTTCCAGTATAATTACCACTGTGAGGGATCATAGCAGTAATTAGAAGAAAAAAAATCATTCTGCAAAATAATTAGGATGTACAAATATTTACCATGGATTCAAGCACATAAGTGGTAACCAATTCCAAGTGTTGGAAGAGGCTTATCCAAAAGAGGCAAGAACAAAAACATGGCATGTGCAGTGCAATTGGAACACCATTGTAGTTCAACATGGATGTGATCTGTCATCATTGTTTCTCTTGTAGAATATAAAAAAGTGCTGCAGCCCTGTCAAGCAGCTTTTCCAGGTCATTCATTTGCAAACAGATTGACGGGCTAATGTCATTATGCAGTCACAGGAACCAACATATTGTCAAGATCACTTCTTTTTTTTTTTATAATTTAATATTTACAGTGGTTACAGGAAACTCTTAACAATACATACAACCTATAATAAATGAGTTCCTTGGACTGTAAATATTTTATTTTTCATTACATGATGTGATTCATCAAACAACAGAGCCAATAGAATTACAAGTTTTCATTTATTTCTGGTTTGACATTGATGTCAACATGCAATCTTTACTGTGATCTGTTATTGCAGTAATGGAGGTTAGTATGGTTCGATGTGTAGTGCTGAATTACTCTATAGTAAAAAGATGGCACTTTTAAAGGGGAATTTTGTGATCAAAATGATGCCTGATCGCTTGAAAAAATTCTCTGCCATATTACAAGGAAAATCTGATAATCAGTATTTGTGTACTTGTTGGATCATATAAAAATATAAATATATACATGATCAGTTCTAGTATATTTAATTGTTGCATAATGAATAATGAAAACTGATGGAATAGGTAAGTGTGAATGTGATCTAAGAAGAGGAATGGAGTATACAAAGAGATAACTGGTAAACATTTAACAATTAAAAATGTTACGTCCCTTTTCTTGATATACATAAATGATATTGTATAAAATATGCACTCCAGTATAAGTTTATTTGCAGATGATACAGATCTCTTTCAAATGTTAGATAAATACTGTCTTAACCGCTCATAATCTCAACTCTTGGGAAAATAATTAGCTTGGATCTCTCGGCCCTTCTAAGACTGAATCGATGACAGTTCGTAAGAAAATTAATCAACCCTTCCGTCCACCACTATATAGCATTCACAGGAAGGCAATTTCTGTTTAAATTACTTGATCCAACTCGTGCAAAGACGTGGTAAAGCACTTGAGTTGCAAAAGAAAATGAGTTCAGTGAAAATAAAGAAATCACTTGATTGCCTGAATGAAAGAACTAGATTTGGTTACTCAGAACTTAAGTAATTTGGATGAGGCATTTTGTTTTTAATCTGTTATCAATGCAGTTTTCAATATTCATAGACAACCCAATCTTAATTTTACCAGTCCTCTGGTCAAAAGATGACTGTATTTTATTTTGGGTATAAGTGTCTGTGAGAAATTATGAAACTTGGTGAGAAATCAACGGCAGTATATGGAAAAATAAATAACTCTTAACAAATAGGGAAAAAAAAAAAAAGACGGTGTTAAATATCTTAGTCCAGCTCGTTATATTACATACAATCCAAGTAGTATTAAACCTGAACAAATGTGTTCAGGTGATAATGCTGAGATTAGGATGTCGTGTATTGATGGTACCTGGTACTTTTTTATATGAAGGTCAAAGGAGATGTTGATAATTCTGTTGTTAGTGGTATAAGAAGAATGCTTGTTACTGTAGCGTTGTTTTCAAGCGAAATGATTACATTATTTGTATGATATTTAAAGACTTGTTGTTACCAACATCTTTGAGAACAAATATAAATAATTGATAATATATTATCCTTTTGTCCAGATTTATGATTACATTAGAGAACGCATCTTGAGTGATTGATGGAACTAACTTGAGGTATGAGTTTAAGAATATTTGTTTTCAGTCAGTAGTTACTTCAGCGTTAATGGCAAACTTTTAAACCAAAAGTTTAGAAATGGACTTCCTTTCTTTCATGACTACATTACAGGAGACAATTATTGATATAACTGCAATACAGCCATTAGCAAATATTATACTTGACCCACCGACCACTCCGGTGGCCTAGTGGTTAGAGCATCTGTCTTGGATACGGGAGGTCGCGGGTTCGAACCCCGGCTGAGTCAAATCAAAGATTTCTAAAAATGGTATTAACAGCTGCCTCGCTTGGCGCTCAGCATTAAGAGGTTAGCATTGATAGGTTAGTGTTAGGACTGGTCGGCCAGATGTCGGGATAATGCGACTGGGTGGGACATGATGCTGCATGTTTGCACCATGATGCTCCAGTGCTAGACATCACAATAAACTGCCCACACTGCAGACATTGTAGTGATACGCCTAGAAAATTGTTAAAGCTGCGTTAAAAATCCAAATCACACACACACACACACTTAACCCACCAAGAAGGAATTTAAAAGGAGTTCTGATACTATTAAAAACAACAGTAACAACAACAACAAAACAGAATGATCATGAAAGTATTTAAAATTCAGCAATAGATAAATTTATGATTACACTAGAAGGATTACAAAACACTATTTACAGAGGTATAAAATGAAAACATTCATTGTTGCAAAGAAATATTTCTTTTATAAACAACAAAATCTCACAGATATTGGTAATACCACAGTTATTATTTGTATCCTGACCACCATTGTTCATGGTTGGATCTAAGAAACATATACAGTAATATATTAAATGTAATAGACCACTTATTATTAAAGTTCAGCAAGGAATATACATGTAGATAAACAAAAAAAAATTAAACGTACATACACAAAAGATGTACATTTATTTAGTTTCTGATTCGCTGGTAAATATTCAGAACAATCAAAAAAGTTCTGTAGACAGATCAGAGCAAGTTGTTTTGTTTTTAATTTTAAAGTATTAATAAGTGGATAAAATATTAAGAGAACAAGTAGCAGATGGGTTACATGTACGATTTTCAAAAAGCATGTAATGTGTTAAAAATATATCAACTGATTATGAATACATAATATGTCGATATGCAAAAAATAAGAAATAAGAAATTTGTTTAGCTGATAAATTTAAAGATTTAAAATTAAACAGAAGCATATTTAAAATCAAAGTGTTAAAAGGATGATAACCTTAATCAAAGATCATACAAGTTTATACAAATAAAAGATAATTCTGTACCTATAAACTATTTACTCTTTAAAGGAAATATTCTCACTTTACGATTTATTATCAGCTCAAATTAAGATGAAAAAAGGAAATAATCAAACATTAAATCAAGCAGACATTTTTAAGACTTTTTTTTTTATTAAAAGATAGAGTTTTTAAATGTTATTAAATAGTAATGTATATCAATGTTCTTAAAAGGTCCTCACAGTATATTCAGTTCAGTAGTTTATTCACACAAACATGCATCCTCATAGAGTCCATACTGCAAATATAGCATGGCTATCGAATATTGTATGTACAACTTTAACTAGATATGTTTTTTAATTTTTAAGCGAATATTGTACCTCCAATATTATGAGTATTGCATTTCCGCCGCCAAGGCTGCTATAAAAATCATGCGCATTAATACAATTCGTAAAATGGTTCAAAATGTGGAACATGGGCTGGATTAAATACATAAGTGCTGTTCTATATTTTGGAGATTTCAGATATTAATTTAAGAAATATTAGGAGAAATTTCTTATTCAAGATTTATCTTTAATCGAAGAAAAAAAATATTTTTAGTATTCAAATTTAATCGCATTTTTTTCGGCGTTTATGCGGTTATGAACGCTGATAGATTAAGAGCAACTTCACTTACACGCTTGATGGAAGTCGCCATTAACTACAGGCTTTCATATCCCCAAAAGACAATTAAAAAGTCCGATTAAAATCTTTCGTAAATTATAAATTCATTCCCAGTCAGTAGATGTTCACATTGAAAGTATAGAAATCTGTAATAGAAATTAAGATGGTCATCCGAATTTTCAGCACGTGCAATTCCCCACCGAATGGCTACGCTAAAAACATCAGCTGCGAAACGTTTCATTTAGTCTTTGGACTTTGATTTTGTTGAGTTTGGTGGCGTTACAAACACACACACGTGTGTGTGTGTATGTGCGTGTGTGTGTTCCAAGCTAGTATGTTGTTTACCTGACTCAGTTTATGGTATAATATTTCTGTTTCTGATAATTAGCATTCAGTAATCTGCATTATCTTCATACTGAATACAAAATGAAAATTGTTGACATTTTAAAAACGTATCTTAAAAAATACTTGGGTGGGGTGGGGAATTTGTAGTAACTTAAATAAATGACATTAGCTAGGTGCTTGAATTTTTATTCAACTTTTGTTTAGGTTCTCCATATTTATTTAGAAAACTTAAATAGATTCCTATTTTCACTTAAATATGATATCCAGGCCTAACGATTAAAATTGTTTCACATCGATAGGAAACGGAAAGGACGACGGTTTTAATTTATACGTTTACTTGATAATTGGGTATTGGAGTCGTTTTTGTAAAAAAATGTTTTGTTTACTTGTAGCGTACAATATTGTTGCACTTACTAACATTCTGAAAGGGCAATGTCTATAAAAGAATTGTCATGACATAAAATTTGAATCGAATAACTCCGATGCTTGAAAATTTAAATTTTTTTTATTGTACTTAAGATGTACATATATGTTGTTTTCTATTGAGCTTCTGGGACAAGACAAAGAAACAAATGGTACATTGGATTTGCGTACTAGAATATCTGTATTTAATATAACTCCTTAGTTTTTAACATTTTAACTATATGCATAAACTTGCATCAAAGAATAATATTGTTGGCGGATGTTTAAAAACATAAAATTAAATATGAACAAATAGCCAAGAATAAATGTACAAATCGTTAAAACCGTCTCTAGAAAACAGCAGTAAAATCATCAGGGCATCGAAAACTATACATGTTATTTTAATTGTCACCATAAAAGACTTCATTAGCTGCATTGGATTTTCTGTCGCAACACTGCGAGGAAAACTACTACGATATCTCAGGTGCCCTTTTGTTATATTTCTTAGGTGTTATGAACTAACATAACACGCTTCACACAATGGCATGGCTTCCTGTTTGAAAATGGACTGCTGTGAAAAGTTAGCAAGTGGATACAATCATGCTCAGATATCCGGATATGACTACGAGACTTAGAGGTGGGGAGGTTACCAGCTTCCCCTCAAAAGCTGCACAATCCTCGCAACCCACGAGTGGATCGGGTACAAATAGTATTGTTGAATCTGGTTGAGAAAAATGACGTTCGGTATTTATATGCTTCTGGCTGGTTAGAAGGTGGTCCATCGATGTGTTTACGACTTCGGATCTAATAGATATTCTAGGCCAGCCAACGTTTTACCATTTGGCGCTATTACTATGATTCGTTAGCGGACTGACGGGATCATCGACGCTGCCACCCAGTACAGCCTTTGTCTGGGAAGAATTAAAATTTGTTCTTACATATAAAAATTACCGCCAAGATTTATTTTTGAGGCTTGACCGATCAACTAACCTGAAATTAATAACAGTGAAAGCCAGATTCGATTCGTCAAAGTTCGTATAGTCTTCATCTTCAGAAGAGGGTATATTACTGTCAGATAGTCGATGATTTGGGCCAGTTAGCTGACCGCCCGCTTGACGTCTTTGCCGTTCCAGGCAGAGATGGCTTTGCCGTTCAGGGGCCGGTATTCAGTTGATCGGTCACGATTCGCTGACATATAAAGGACTGGTCGCGTCATGGCCAAACGGCACGGTCGTTATTCCATCTGTGAAAATCTATCTCTTTTGGATATTCACTTCTATCGAATTTGTTGGATATATCGGCGTAGACGTCGTTGGTAGTCACGTGCATCAGCAACGAATCTGTACCGGTGTTGAGTACATTAACTCGGTTACCGTAGCGAATGTTGATCATATCGTAGTAAAACTTGCACACGAGCAACTTCGATAGGGGACGTCCATTAATTACGTCAACAATTTTTAGGCAAATTTTTACCCCCCCTCCTTGTCAACAACTGTCAAACTTTCAGTGACCCCCCTAATAAAATTGTCAAAAAAAATCTCCCCCCCCCCCCCCAAACTAACAATATTTTATACGGCTGGCTTTTATGCTAAAAATAGAATTATGGAAATTAAAAGGTCTACAAATAAATTTTAATACATTTTTTTTTACTTGTTTAACAGATTTCAAATTGACTATAACACTTTG
Organism: Megalonaias nervosa; assembly: GCA_016617855.1. Taxonomy (NCBI): domain Eukaryota; kingdom Metazoa; phylum Mollusca; class Bivalvia; order Unionida; family Unionidae; genus Megalonaias; species Megalonaias nervosa. The sequence continues at coordinate 25 of JAECUM010004854.1, read as the reverse complement.
AATTCATGAAAAAATCGAGACTTTA